>JARFOD010094344.1:0-17358 GCA_031763545.1 Mopalia muscosa | reverse complement strand
TACCCCCCCCCCCCCCTCTTTATAGAAGTTGTGGTAGTGGCTGTACTGAGAAGGGGGTGTCTATCCGTATACCTATCCGTCTGTAGACCTACCTTATTTCACTTGTTTGTTCATTTGATAGTAAAAATATTTATTGTAACGTAATGTTGGGTCACGAAAGCAATATTTTAATAATTACGAGCATTGTTGTTGTTTGTCACTTGTTAGAATATCGAAGAAAATTTATTTAATTTTGTTTAGCATTGCTACCTTATATGGAGATATTTTCCAATTTAATGCAACTATACAACACCTTGTGAGACTACTAAATTATGTATTGTTATTTTGCTTATTTCCAAAGGTTATCTATTATGAATGATTTATTTACTGTATATTAAGCGCCGAGTTTCTATGTTAAGCATCGTCATGGTAATAGTCTTATTTCGAGATGTCTTTATGTTATCCTGAACAATTCAAATATTGTATTGGAGTTAATTATTCCACATACACACAGGCAATATGTGTGACAAAACAAAACAGGACTGCCGGCTGAGCTACAAAGACTCCGCATAAAATGTTCTAAAATCTCGCTAATAGAGATACAATTTTTGTGAATTAGAAATTAGCTTTAATTGGACGCATAACACGTTGAAATTAAAGGTTGTGTACTTTAAAACCTAAATTCAAATAACTTGAAGCCCAAGGTTTCGGGGAATGTTGGGTAATAGCATAAAAACGAACAGCCTATATCACTTTGTGGTAAGAGCAAAGATTCGTCTAATTAGCTGCCCGTGTTAAACTATAGCGGCAGAATCAATCCTTCTCACAAGAGGTGTGTGTGGGGAGGTCTGTGGGGGAGGCAGGGGGGTCTATATGAGAAATCTGTTTGAGGTCATTACACACATGTTTTCTCCAGATGACGACAAACCAGCCAACCGCGATAATTAATAAGTTGCTCTGGTAAGGAGGTTTTGCGGTCTTCGAGCAATCGACAAAACCCAGTCCTGACTTAGTGATTAACCTTTATGGTCACATCTCCAGTTGAAGGTAATTTGAAGCGCTGCTCTTGGCGATTAGTACGAATTCAGTCTTCTTTGACAACTACCTCCGGTTTTGAGAGTATCTTTTCTTTAGCGTGCAGAACAAACTGGCATAATTGAAATCTTCTTTCAAGAGCAGAGTAGAATTACAAGGCATGTATTGAGTCGGAATTATAAGCATCCATTCTAAACTTTAAGAACCGGGGCTAATACCCAGGAATCTAATGCATCCGCTATTCGCTAAACACACAAATGGCCTACTGGATGTCATTTGGGGAATTAAGTAAACGATAGCCTTTTTCGCCACCTCCAACCCAGTAAATCTATATCTAGGAGATGTAAATTAGAAATGTCAGTGCCCGCCCCGGGGAATATTAAGAGATAACAAACTGGGCTATGATACACTTCTGTCTTACCCATATCACTTAACTATTTTCGTGGGGAATCAGTTCACCGTGCCGTATATTACGAACCGTAAACATAACTCGTAAACCCATGCAGAATAAATATATGTTTCCATTTTATTCAAGTAAATCTTTAACAAACAAGATAAAGTATACATGTAGGATAATGATGGAATTCAATTCTTGACACATTCCACAATGCGGAACTTCGTCATGGGGAGATTTCTTGACGTTTGCCTGTTTTTAGAAAATTTTCCTATATTAAATAATGTATTCTGACTTTGTTCTTTCCAATGTATGTATTCGCCATACATTATTGACGGTCACACGTTTTGAAGACTTAAAGTATCCGGTTCCTTCAACGCAGTACTATACAGGGATTCTGTTCATTCACAATGCAGATTCGTTAATCTGAGGACCGTTAAACTGTCTCTGAATGTTTCTTGTAGGTCTTTATTTCTAATACAGGTGAAATATTCGATTGTATGCATGGAAGTTGCTGTCTTTTTATAAGGCCTTGGTGTGGCCATTAATACCAACCAGGCTGCCGATGTAGAGATTGACCTTTTAACATGTTTTTTTTTCTTCTTTCAATTCTTGCTTTTGACAGCATTTCCTTTGCGATACTAAACCAATGGTAAAAAGCTACTCTGACGTCAACTACTCGTCTTTTTAGTCCAACAATTGTCATGGCATGTCAGATTAAAAACCATGTGAACGTCATGAAAAGGCTTCCAGAAATGACTTCTGGACTCTAGGCAGAGCTTAGGTCCCGACAAAACTCCAATTCGTTTGACGGATTAATTTCCTATGGTTTTTGGCATCAAGTAGAGAACGACTGACATGTGTAATACAGAGTAGCTATCTTAAAGGGCAACAGAGAGGTGAGCAGTTCTTTAATCATCCCGTAAATAAGAAAATAAGAAGCTGTAGATGTAAGGGCTAAACTACTGTGCAGAAGACCTAGCAGCTCCCTTTAAATATTTTATCGTGCATAGAGCATTTATAGTGAATATACAATTGTTACTAGTGCAAGCTTCTGCAATATACAACAGTCCGTAGAATATATAAACTAAGGAGACGCCTCTGTGCATGAAAAATGAATCTGCAAAATGTTCTTGTGTTGAATAATACATTTACTACTATTACTTTGGCCATTTTTTTAAAACTAATTCACAACCGTTCTGTGGCGGAAGAGTAGAACATAATACTCTGGTTAATACAGTGTGTTAACCGCCATAAAATGATGACTAGAATCTAAAGGCTACAATTTCGCCAAGCTGTCTCTGCCGACCGAATAAATCTCGCACTTTATGGTGACTAACATCACTTTTAAATTAGCCGTTATCAAAACGGCATCTGTAGAAGTAAAAGGCTGTGGATAATCGTGTGTTTACCCGTGGAATCACGTCTAAAGAAAAACAGGTGTCCGCG
This sequence comes from Mopalia muscosa, assembly GCA_031763545.1. Taxonomy (NCBI): domain Eukaryota; kingdom Metazoa; phylum Mollusca; class Polyplacophora; order Chitonida; family Mopaliidae; genus Mopalia; species Mopalia muscosa. The sequence continues at coordinate 14,501 of JARFOD010094344.1, read as the reverse complement.
GTTGATGGCGAGAAAACCACATCTGCTCTCAGAAGTCGTGAGTATTTAATCAACGAACTCAACACGTCTTTCCACAAAACATCTCCCTTCCTATCAAGCATTTTGTCAGGTTTGTGTTTCCCAAAACCTTTATACTGTATCGCCAAGTTAAACCTGTACACGGTGATGATCGATATGAAAATATTTCTCTCCTTCCCACCCAGCATTGCGCTCAATCTTAGACAACATTATCCATTAAGCTAATCTCAACGGCTTTAAAAAAAAAATATTATAGAAGCCTATCAACCAAGTTTTTCTTATATTTATCTTTCTGATATTTGATGGCAATGAACTGTGCGTGACCCGTGCGTTTATCATAGTTTGTATTTAAAAATACAACAACGTATATAAACTTAAAGCGTACAAACCCAACTGGTCACCGTCTTCAACCACAAGCCACAGCCAATACCCGTGCACAAAATAATCCGTTTTGTGAGGTAAACCGGTATATGTATTTGATTCATTTGCTAATGGCTGAAAGCAACTCGTTGAAGTCAAAGGATTATGAGAGCCATCAAAATAGAGATGTTAGTTGACAACCCTGTTTTCTCTCCTTACAAGATCTGTATATTTCAACCCCTGGACAGCTACAAATCAATAGCCGCTAGAGGTCTGACAGATTCCTAAGAAGACCGCTTATAAAAAAGGAGTGTTGTAAATCACGAACGCTTTTTATAGTTATGTACAGCTCAATCACAGTCTATTTTTATTTGCAATCCAATTTCACTTGGTGCTTTAGCATAGACCGCAGATAAGACAGCAAATGGTTATAAAAACTATACAAAGTCATACTGCCATTGCTGCTCAAACCGAAGTGTTATACTACATTAAGTATAAGTATAACGGTCACATAATATTTGGTCAAATGTACGCATCAGTTTATGCATTATTGCTTTAATCTACCTACATAATGTTTTAGTTTTGATGCAATATAACTTTACCAAAATACAATATCAGTTTACTTTATGTAAATAATTTATTCTAACCTGGGATAAATGACTTTATATTGATTGATTGATCGATGGATCGATGGATTGATTGATTGATTGATTGATTGGACATGGCTATCTCATTCAGGCGTTAATGATATGATGTTTACTAGGATTGATGGTGGCACATTCATAACACATCGTGTGTACGTAATTGACACTGTGCACTCAATTTGGTTGTTCAATAAACACAAAGGCAAATGGACTGTTCCTTTCTCTTTTTGGCACACGTCAGTTATAATTGTACAATATTAAGGCTAGGGTAATTCGAAACAGATTTTTAACCGCGGCATAAAAAAGAACTTAAGATTGTGGACACTTTAAAAGTAAATAAATGAATTCATAGTAAAGCCGACGGTTTGTTGTTCACCTATAGAATAATCCACCATGGTTTCTCCAAATGGATAATGTTGAATAAATTTCAAATGGATATCAATGTTATGTTTTACTTTGAATGGACTGAACATAATACTTGTTATTATTGTTTTATCCGCCTAATGCATGAGGCATTTTCTAGTTTGACTATTTGGTATCTTGAATTAAACCTTGACAATTACGTTGCTTTGTTTGCATTGTGTATAAGTAAACGACCTAGAAAATTAGAGTAATGATTTAATACGACAGGTTTAGAAACATTAACCTGTTGTTTAAATTTGTCAGCGGATTTGTATGAATCTGGATTACTGTTATGTCCAGAAACAATATGGTAAAGAGCATTCAAATAAACCATACGTATTTGCTGCGTTTGAAAATATATTTCGATGTACAACTGTTTGGTCCCTCTACCAACGCATACGTTAAATTGAATGCGTACGGTTGTCTCCAATTACAAATTGCATAGCCCATAAAACATCGGCTGAATAGTTTCGATTTTATCCACAGTGGGAGAATTTCGGGTATAAAGAGTTGATGTCCTCTTGTCATTTCACTTGTAAACGGGTCATTAATAAAAGGCTCCTCATTTTACAAGTCAACGACTGGTAGGGGGGAGGGGGGAGTTGTGGGGATGAATAAAAGAAGTACATATCTTATACTTATGAAAGACTTGCTACATAAGTTTTGTTGTTATACTGGAATCTGTAATTTAAGCTTTTCGCAGAACAATTTACCGGGTTATTCTCCTGCTTTTTATTGCACTCTCATCATCATGAACCTTTGGTGCTATAGATTGTCTTATAACCTTGAAATATTTTAGTAAAAAGAACATGAGATTCTACAGATTGACAATTGTCTTTACCGCGACAGAAGCCAGAAATCGTATAAAGCATTTTACAGTTATTGATTGATAGATAGATATGTGTTTTATGCCTTGGGTATTTCACTTCTATGACGGCGGTGCATTCCAACAATACTTGACACTAGTAGAACCCAGATTTGAAATGTTTCCATAATGTTGGAAAGTTCATTTCCTCCAGCGCTAAGTAGAGACCTCATTGCTACTCTTCAAACAAAATGCCCTTAGCCAGATGACACCGTCATTTTAATAATAAAACGCAATATTATTGGTAAAGGAAACTAGATAACCGGCTCGGAATACATTTCCCGTATTACTTATCCGATGTTAGATGAACAGGATTCAATCCCAATTTCAGATCATTATGAGGAAAACTATGTTTTTAGTTATCCCAAAAAACTTACGATCTGTCCCAAACTGACAACGAGAATCAAAAGGTAGGATATGTGGTCCAGAAGCATACACTTTACACCACTACACCACGAAGGTTCTAGGTTGTTATTGTTGTTTTAAGCGCTGCTATTCAAGGCCAAGAGCCCAATAATCGCATTGGCGGCCCAAGTTACCTGAATAGTACAGGTATATTTAATCGTCTTCTCACATCGGTTGCCATTTGTCTGTCATAAGATTGTGTTGAAATCTTCTTTTAATAGTCGTTTAGTTTTTACAATTGTTGAATACGCCCATATTGCCAAAAATTTAGAGACCCTATCTGAATTAAATTTTCCAAATATTCATATATATACCAAATAATGTTAAATGCGTTATACATAATTGGCTTGACCAGTTTAAGTGTGTCTGAAAGGACGTACTATTTCAAGGTCGACGTTAAACACCAATCAAACAAACAAACAATCAAGGTTTATCTTTACAATAAACTAAAACTTCGTATCTATGATTTTAAAGCGACGAAGTCAGGACCCTCAGCTATAGTACAAATTTTTCAAAAACCAATTTGGCCTTATTTTTATGTTCAAAGTCGACAAAAATAAACAACATTGTTCGTAATGTACATTATGTATATTATTTATTGCTGCTTGTTGACAAAATAACTTAACCTAATTACACACGGGCAAGCTTATTTAACATGTTTACCAGATTTTTCTATCTAGATAAGTGGAACTTGGTTTAGTAAAATAATCTTTTTGATTGAAGCGAATGAGTTAGTGGCCTTTTACGAGAAAGACAGATTTTTTTGCACTAAACAGATTGGCTTTTTCAATATATTCTCTGTTGTTTGGCGTTGCCTTTATTTATCAGCCATAGAATCTATGAGGCAGATATAATGTTTTCTCATTGGTTTATGCACGATAAGGTAGCTTTTTGGAGTCATATGCCATGCTTATTGGAAAACTGCGACAGGTAATGAAAATAACTGGTTTCTGAAAGCTGATGGATTTTCTGATAAGCGATATCACCAAATCAATGGCTTCCCCTCCTCGTAAATACATACGACTGTTTTAAGAATAGGAAATTTGGTTTCATCTTTCATCTGTTCAAAGCCGTCTAAAAGAGTCACAGCTTCGATTTATCTTGGGTGTACTGTCCACAATAGCAATATGTGTTAATCGTATATACAAAAACCAAACATTATAGCATAGTAAAATGGTAATGGCATGCCGCATATAATTCTAAATCGCTTTCTTTATCAATTTAACTGGTTATTTAATAGTTTCTTTTTTTGTTCTTGTTTTAAGTTTGCTTTAATAATTTTTAAAGCGTTAATTTTGTTTGATCAGGGTCGGGGTGTTTTGCAGATGTTTTATTTATGACAGTCTGTCAGCATATCTGTGGCAGGATTCAACCCCTCGGCAACTAGCAATAGGAAGATAAGACCATAAACAGACACACAACGAAGAGAGGTCACCCCATCAGCTTTGTGCCGTCCCTTAGATCTGAGAGCATCAGGAAAACTGGAAGCTTCACCCAGCCACTCAACTTCAAGAAATTACTGCTTGACATATATGAGTTGTGTATTGATCAAATTATAAAAGGGTTGCCAGTTTCTCGATTCTCGAAAAATACAGTTTACAAGAACATTATTCTAACGATTTGTAATGCCACGCTGATAGCATATTCCTTTCAAATTTACTATGGAAGTACAACTGTAGATGATGAATTACTGTAGAATGATTGGTTGACATCCACATTAGCCTATTCCTCAGAAATGACATTCAGTAAACATAGTCGGCTTAATTTAATTGTCTCTCAGGATACATGCTTCAATTCATTGATTGCATTATTCATCAAATTAAACTTCGTGGGCATGAGTGGAGAGTGGTCACTGCTGACTGATAAGAACGTAAACAGAGTGCTAGGAATGTGTTTAAGACATGTCGATGTGTTCGGCTGGCTGCAAATCTCATTTAGCCATGTCACTGCTTTTGTCAGTTCTCATCTGTCCACCAGACATTTGTAAATGACTATGGTATAATACAAAAATGTGTGACGTCTGTATATATGTACTTAATTCTGCTTATGTTTCACAGTTACACGTCCATACAGGTGTGTGAATTCAACTCAACAACAAAGGAAAATCAATTGGCAATAGGCTGTATCCTGACCCTACCTTTACAATCAACATGGCCGTATGGAATAAGAAATTAATTACCAGTATCTAGTACTAGCGGAGTTGATATAAAATTAGTTTCATTCACTGTTGGCCACAGCTGGTACCCAAACATGAATTATGCCAGGAGAATTAAAAAAAGATTAATAAGAAATACGCATTTTCACAAATATATATTTTAGAAGACAACGGGTGGGTGGTACGTAAGTGTATGGTATAAACTTGTAAAATAACTTAAGTTCCAACCGAATACAATCTTACGTTCTGGACACAAGGTCAGTTATTAGCATGAAGCAGTGCTCTTCGTCTTGCAGTACACTGCCTATTTCCTGTCAAACTGGAGGAAACAATCTCCTCGCCTTGGTTAACCTACTGTAAAATTGATCAGCGGATTGCTCTATTTCATCATTTTCAACAGGCGTTTTGACCAACAAATAAAACCGTAGTAGCTTTTAAAAGGCTGATGGAACAACTTCTTTAAGCTATCAGGAGGCACCGGTAAGTTAAATCTAGATTGACCAAATGTGTCCAAACACATATACCCCGGTATTTTACTTTCTGCACCTGAATCTGAACATTGATGCTGCATGCTGCGGATGTGTACAATAAGCATCTCAAACCCATATTCAAATGTTTAAAGTGTTTCCTATTATTTGTAGATGTATCTGGACACCTCAGAAAAAAATGAAAAAAGGATAAGGGGCGTAACACCAGCGGAGATGAAATTTCAGTTTCAACATTAAGGTATTCAGACGAGCCCAAATAAACTACAAAACGCAAGTTACCGCATGCATGTAGCATATATATGCATGGATTTTACAATGTTTTGGCCGCTTTGACCTAAACAGTACAAAACAGTGGTTGATTGTGGAACGTTGACCCGTACTCATCGTTCCACAATCTCTTAGACTCGTATAGGTACTCTTAAGTTTCATAGAAAAAGAAATCATGAAGCTTTAGGATTTTTATATGGTTGACTTGAACACCGAAATCTGCGAATATTGACATTTTGACACAAAAAACAGCCTCAGTGACAGTTTGTTTCAAATAACCATAGTGGAAAATGGTTTATTATAGTATTAAAACTTGCGACACCTTAGGCATTAGCTGACGAAGAAGGTCAGAAGAACAAATTGAGTACGTAGAAGGGACCCGTGTGCCTTGTCTTAAGGCGGCAAATAAGACGATAGATATCAAGGGTTTGTATCCCGGAATGAATTTCACCTATGGAGGTTTAACCCTTTGGCAATGGTGGAAAGTCCTTTGTGCTATAACGGCAAAAACAACATGGGTTCTGAATGTTGACTGATCTTAATCAATACATCCATCCCGGTAGAGGTGGTCATTTGTAATATATTCCCTTACCTTGTTATAAATAAATATCTGTGTAAGATAATTTGCTTTGAATTCATAATTTACACTCAGATACCCCATATGCACTGTCCCTCGTTTTTGGTAACTACATTGACTGACACAAATATAACAATATATAATTGTGCGAGTCACATCACGAAATTTTAAATATAAACACAATTTAGGCGAACGCTGCTTAATTTGCTGCGTCTAATCGTCTGTTTTGTACGCTTTTTTTAATCCTTATTTTCCGGGAGCTTTTACCTAGAACAGAACTGTAACATCTTGAATTAAACTAGAGATAATACATGTACGTACATTACATAAAAACATATACCTCATTTAACCACAGACGAGATATACGCGTATGGATGTGTGCATGTATGTATGTATATCTTGGCTAATTTCTTTTAATTATAATTTAAAATGTAGGCAGCTGTGTGACGTGTTCACTGTTGTTCATGTATTTATACCTCGTTTGTAACAATACATTAAGCTCCCGAGCAAGTTTTGACAAATACAACCTCGTGGTACTGTCCTGTCAGCCGGTTAAACAAACCGTGTCCCACGCTATACAATACAATAAATTGATGTTTTACAGGTTAAGTTTTATTTTGTGCTTTATTACAAACAAAAATAATTTCGGTTAGAGTTTGGCTTACAATATTAGACTTGTAATATGGTATGTTTATTTAACTGGTATTTATGCATGTGTAAATGGGTTTTTATACAGAACGTAGAGTATAAATAAAAGTTAAAGACCATTGTAGATTGACGACCAACAACCATTCAGAAGTGGAAAAGACACAGGCTGTCTATGGTTTTTATATCGAATGTATACTTGCGGTCAGTGAACTTTAATAGGGTTCATTATTCGTATTGAATGTATCAAGTGTATGTTATATTAGGGGGACGTATTCCCGTCACTGATATATTAGTAGCTTCTGTTTAACAACCTTTCTAGGATGTTTTGCTTATGGAAGTTTACAATACCGGTACTCAGATGTCATTTATATTCTTGGTTTGAATCTGTTTTAAGTATAGCTTACTCAGTTTGTTTTGTATTTTCAGGGTCACTCCATCCGGGGGTTTGGTACATATACTGATATTTTGGTATGTTCAAAGGACTGCCAAATAATGAGATTTGGGTTACTGAGTATCAGGGCTGGTAAATCCCGGATCCTAGATATTCTGGATTCATACTACGCTTTTCGGCCCTCTCGGATAGATCTGTAACACTCTCAACCCGTCCTTTTTTGTTATACCTTCGAGGTCATTGTCTACAGATTCTTTGCTTATCGATCATAGTATGATCAAGGATTTAGTATGTTCAAGAGTTAAAATAATCATTTTAGGGTTTGTTTTTTACTTTTGCGTCTTCTTTGGCAGATTATTCAGTATTCTGGTGCAATATGACACATCCGTGAGTATGGTGTAAAAACGTATTTGAATCACTTTCTCCCCTCAAGACATCTATTTAACCATAAATTGATTATACTTAATTGGGACAGTTTATTTTCCCAATGACAGCTGCTTCATGCCAAGATAAACCGAGAGCAAGATAAACAATATTGCCGACTTATCGAATTCCACTACCTGGCAGATACTGAAGTATAGTAGCAAGCCAAAGTTCTTTTATATTTCGGAAGGGAATTTAGCTGGAACATTTCTGTAAACAATGAAGAGGGTTGGTACCAGTCGTGACCCTTCTATAGCCTTACCAACATGCTGCCATCTACTATTATAAAAAAAATAGGATGGCAATGTATTAGTACTCAACCGCTGGTGCTTAAAATTGAATAATGTTTATATATTTCTTCGTCTCAATAAAGCCAATCATCTAGAGGTCAATGTTTCAAAAGACATTGTGTGGAACAGATAAATGTATTAATGCAGTGAAGTGAATAGTAAATAAATAGTCCTGTTACTCATCCTAACAACATCTAAAAGCAATATCTTCCACTCGATTAATTGAGGGTTGCGTTGGGAAAGAAATACTTTTAACGAAAACATTATCCTGATGGATCGGTGTATAGATGAAAATATATAAGCAGTGGTTGTGTTGATAAAGTCGGTGGATTACAAAGTGTTCCTACTGACAAACGACCAAATGATGATACCTGGTTTATGACTGACCACTGCATCACTTGTCTGACTGGAGAGATGATAGATAGCATAGTCTCTTCTTCGAGAGCATTATTTAATCATCTTATGGGAGTTTACCATACTCAGGCATATTCTTGGTTTGCATCTATTTTGAGTACAACGTACTCAGTTTCTTTTGTTTTAGAGTCCCGGTGTCTGGTGTATACACTGAGATTTTGATATGTTCAAACAACTGTTGAATTAATAGGTTATGATGGTTCAGTATCGGTCGCTTGTACATTCCCGTGTTTAAATAATCTGGTTTCCCATTAAATCTGCCCTCTCAATTAGATTAGTAACACACTACTCATCTTTGTTTAATTGAAAGCTTCGAGGCCATGATATACAGAATCCTCTTTTATTGATTTTATTCTGTAAAGTATTTAGTATATTCAAGGGATAAGGTACTCAATGATTTGTGCTGAAATAATAATTGTTCACAATTGTAAATCATTTAAGGGATTTGATGTTGAAAAGTTTCAAACAAATTCAAAATTTACTAAATTATAAAGTAAGACATTTGTTCAATGTCCAGGTTTTTTAGGAAATGAACTTTCTCAGCTTTCTGGTATTGTCTGTTTGAGTGTATGCAGTACGTTACAATATGAGGCATCAGTGAGTAATGTAAGCTGGTAAGTTGAAGGTTAGCTGGACAGTTATGACAATGGTATATGTCATTACAGTTACGTTAAACCGCGAGAAAAAATTATGGCGTTTAGAAAGGTTGTGAGTGAGATGGGCATTGTCAATATTTTCATAAATTTCAGACAACCGAGTAGCCGGAGACAAATACTTCGGCCTTTATGAAGACAAGCGCCTGTGAGGTAAAAACATCTTTGAGCGACTTTTTCCTTTAAACATCTATGATAGCAGAACACTTAAGCCTATAGCATTATGTTTGTCTTTTACCCTAAAGATTGATTCATATTTAATTGGATAGTTCCTTATTCAAAAGACAGCTGTTTCATATCACCGAAACACTATCTTATTTTAGAGAGCAAGATAAACAATTCTGCCAGATTATCGAATTTCACTACCAGGCGATTCTGGCATGTAGCTATTAGCCAAAGTTTTTTTATTTAGGGAAGGAAAATTAGCTAGCACATTTACAACTACAATGAACAGGTTTGATACATGTTCAGATTTTATAAAAGCTACAATACTCCACTATAATGGCTTTCAGGGAGTTTGTTTATAAACGTTACCAGTCGTGACCCTTCTATAGCCTTATCAACGTATTGCCTTTTACTATTGTAATAGTGGGGGCATCTACTAATAAACATAGGGTGGGAAGGTATTACTATTCAAGCGCTGGTGCTTAAGAGTGAATAATGTTGATATATTTCTTTGTCTCAATAAAGCCAATCATCTAGAGGTCAAGGGTTCAATACACATTGTGTGGAACAGATAAATGTATTAATGCAGTGAAGTGAATAGTAAATAAATAGTCCTATTACTCATCCTAACAACATCTAAAAGCAATATCTTCCACTCGATTAATTGGGGGTTGCGTTGGGAAAGAAATGCTTTTAACTAAAGAAAACATTATCCTGATGGATCGGTGTATAGATGAAAACATATTAGTGGTAGTTTCTTTGATAAAGTCGGTGGGTCACAATGTGCTCTTACTGACAAACGAACAAATGATGATAACTTGTTTATGACTGACCGCCGCATCACTTGTCTGACTGGCGAGATGATGGATAGCTGAATCTAGTCCTCAAGGGCACTCTTTAATTATCTCATACAAAGAAGTTGGATAGATATAACACCACGGTTGCAATAGGATTCTGGTGAAATAATTAGTCGTATTTGTTTGAGAATTACATTGTTTGGCCAACTAGGCTTATTGGGTTTTGCTCACTTGGCGCATCCATGTAGCTATTTGTTCGTGTCTTCCGAATGCCCTGCAAATAACTAACAGTTATTTATCAGGCTTCGGAAAACAAACTCTGCCTGGTCTACCTGACAACTTTGTTCGATCGAAGCTAACTCAATAATGATCATTTCATAATACAGACAAACAGTGTGGCTAGAATGTTCAATATTCAGAGTACCTTGTATAAAGCCGTACAGACACGAGCAAACAAGGCAGACAAAAGGCATCAGCTTAATAAAGCCGCACTTGCGTTAATAGACTTTGTCGGGGCTTTATCCTATTCCATTCTACAAATCTCACAGAAAATGAAATATTATGTCCAGGAAGAAATGTTCCATCCACCGGAATAAATAAAGGGTGTATCAACTCTTTGTTCTGTTAAACATTAAATTTGGTTAAGGCATTTTCAGACTAACCTCGACAAAAGTGCCCTGGCCTGAATTTCTTTATTTCTCTACAATATCCTGAAAGGCGGTGTAGAGTACAGCAAAAAAAAAATTCGAATTAAAATAATTAGCATATATCGAAATTTGCCAGCGAAAGTTGAAATTAAAACGTGTTTAATTTAGTTGAACCAACTAAAATCATTTTATTTGAAAGCTGTTAGAGCAATCTGGGAAGAGTATTTTATTATACAAGATTCAACTCTCTTATGCACAGTTCTAAGCCACCATCGCTGACATGCAGCTTGGCACTCTTATCTCATATCAGTTAGAATAATGTACCTCTGGCACCCTTATCGACGCGTATGTGTAACAGAATCATCATCGGATTTAATCACCTGATCAGAAGTACTTGTCTTCTTTTTCTATCTGTGCGGTGCCTTTCGGTTACATTTAATATTAACCATGCTCTCGAGTTTGTGAAAGGAAGAGTGCAACTCTCGACCTAGAAAGGTTCAGTGGGTTTGGGAAGTATTCAAACATTTTTATAATGTCGTGTTTATTGGCAAGATTTATTGTTCGATATTTCGGGTTTTATTTTCAGTTACGCGGGTGTTGGTAATATTTAATTCAAATAGCATTTAGACCTATACACATTTCAATGAAGAATCATGCGATTAAGTGTGTCTTTTTAGAGTCGCATCTATACCCTTTCCTGTACAAACCCATGCCTTAATGAGACTAATGCTGACAGGCGATACGGCTATCTTTACGGCGACTTACCTCTATTTGTTTTGTTGGGTTTTTTTGGGGTTTTTTTTGTTTTTTTTGTTTTTTTTGTTTTTTTTTGGGGGGGGGAGAGATTGCTTGACGTATGATTTTCCTCAGGATAAATTTTACATATCGGTGAATAATTAAACACTTACATGATATAAAATATTTTCTGTGTCTTAAAAACTGTATTTTGAGCTGTTACTTTCTTACTTTTAACATATTCATGTTCAGAAATGTTGAACCCGTCTGGGGATCGAGCCCATCACGTTATCTAATGGTGGATTAAATTTAATAGCTCTTCAAGTAAACTCTCTGTGTGTCTAGGTAGCGGATATAGACTACCAACCCCTCTGATATGAGTGGCACAGCTCCCAAAGCTGAAAGCACAAAAGATTTTTAAGTCGATTCAACTTGCAAAATTGTCTGAACTAGTGTATTTACAGAAAACGGAATGACTGTTGATATTCACTTGAATATGTATAAATGTGGTGAAAAACAATGAAGCGTGTGTGGAATGGCCAATTTAAGTTTTTGTGGCTAGAGTGAATTTACTGCAGACTGACTGAAGCCAATATTTATGTATTGAATTGTATTATGATGATTTATTAAAAGTTAGTTAGGTACTCTAGGACTTAGATAGCACAATAAGATGTGGATGATATATGCTCGAGTCTACGCTTGATCAGCTATTGAATTTCAAATAACAAATAGATGGTTTTCGAGATGGGCCAATTGTCGAATATCCAAAACATCGACTGTTTTAACATAGACTAAAGTCCTTAAGAGGCATATTTAAAACTAGTTTTATATTAAATCTAAAAAGTCACATATTTAAAAGAATCAATGTACATTGAAACTTGTATATACTGGGAAGCAAAAAGAAGAACTAGAGGGCTGAACTAGAATTTTCCCACAACGAAAGGGTTGAATTATTGCCATAATGGCACTGTAATGGTGGAGTCATTTGCAGAAAGAACCATAAAATCGAATACAAATTACTCGGTGTATATTAACATTCGCTAGCAAAAAGAATTCCAACATTTACGATCTAGGTTGGAAAAAAAACCAGATAATTGACCAAACACAAAGGAATTCATCTCCGAAATATGTGTTTTTACAGCGCAAGGCGAATATTAAGCCAGGATTAAATACAGTAGCGCTTCCCACAATTAGTTTAAGCTGGGACCTAACACATTTACGTTCAGTCCCAGGTTTAAGTTCTCGCATGTTAAAATATCTCTAACAGACACTAATAAGTCTTTAATTTAATGTAAATATAATTATTATTTCAGTTAAAATATAATAGCTACATGTTTAAACATAATGTGATACGTCCCAAACTTAAAATTAATTTAAGATTTATTGAAAAAAGCTATTGTCTGTTTGAGACATTTTAACTTACAAGAAGAAAAACTAACTTTAGTAAACGCTGCTAAATATTATCTCGATAGAAGCATTTTGTCATTTGTATCTTCGATTTGTTTAACTGTTCCCGAATGACGTCTGCTTGAAGTCCGCAACGATTTATACATAAATAGAGATACTTACTGTGTAAACATTATTATATACTTTGCTTCAAAAAGTCGTTCTGAATTTGACATTTAAATAAAATAACGAATGATGAAATGATTGGCCTCTTACAGCCACATGATTTCAGTGAAATTAGTATGACATTTATTCCTATAATAAGTAATCACATATCACGAGTATATAAATACTACTGTCAGGATATTTTTTATACGTTTTTCATTCGTTTTCTTTTCGTTGATTTACATTTCGTGTAAAATCCTGGACGGAGCACGCCGTTAAAAAACAATATTCATTTTCAAATTCATTATTTTACTTTGAATGATTTGCAATGATAACTCCACAAAAGCCTAAAGGGCTAAACCGTTCTCGTGATGTATTAGTAAAAGTCATGTTGCTGTATTATGAATGAATTAATGTTGATGTGTGAAAGTTTGTATTTGTATAAGAATTACATGCATATGTGAGAATAGTGAACCTAATAGATTACATGCAACTTAGCAATTGTTGCAGACATGATACGAAGATATTCCTGATCAATAAGCGTTTTTAACAGAAACAAATAAGGCGCTTGTACAATATGGCCGAACAAAATCTAGTATACTGAACAAGAATATACTTACGTAATATTTGTTCTTGCATTGATTGGCATGTTCAGGGTTTCGGAAACACTGTCTGAAAATAAATATGTTTGTATAAATGGTTATCGAGGCTGGGTCTAACGTGTGAACAATATTAATAGAACAATTACTTGGACTAGTTAAGCATACACTGTTTGTTTTATCGGCTCTGACACACGAATAAGGCTAGTTATATAAAAGGCGAACTGTAGCTTAATCAATTCACATCTATGTCCTTACCAAATATGTACACATCTGACTTGTGGCTTCTATTGTCCTTCTCCAGCACTCTGTAATGTCACCTTGGAAACCGGCATCTCCTTAAAGCAGCTTGTCCACTGGCTTGTGGCAGGCTGTTGTTTCCAGTAGAACGTTTCGCTGCCATATGGTTAGAGGGTAGATTCAGAGAGATAGATTTGCATGGCGCTTTTTACAAGATCACCATGGGAACGACACTCATTATTTTTATCCTTCAGCTCATCTAATATAACAACCTGTTAAAGCTCTCTCAATGTTCCGCCATATTATGTTCATCATACTGAACTATAAGTATGTTGTAAAGACAGCGTTTTAGTTTTGTCTGATTCAAAGCCAGTTTAATGAAATGCAACATTATATCACCGTTCGACCTTTGACATAGCTATAACTTATGTTGCTTATGTATGTTCATTTGTTCATTTATCTATTTATTAATAAGCTAAAATCCTTAATTGAAGAAAACTAAATGGACCAATATAGTTTACCGCGTACTGTTGCCCAGGGGTAATTCCTGCCCAGGGATAATTCCGTCACCTCAACACTCCTGTAACACAATTTATGCGTAATACAAATATTTATTTCGTGTATATTCCATAACAATCCCGTTACCAGAGTAATTTATTATATATAATTAATGTTTGTTTGTTTGATTGCGGTTTAACGTCGTACTCAAGGGTATTTCACTTATATGATGACGTGCCAGCCCAATGGGTGAAGGAAACCACCCTCGA
>JARFOD010094333.1:0-17359 GCA_031763545.1 Mopalia muscosa | reverse complement strand
TTCTTTGTTTAAATTTAATTAAGTTAATTGATCTGTTTCTGTATGCAAATTTATTTCAACTGCACCAGATGTAAGGTATTTACAACGAGATATTAATCAGATCTGCATAAGTATGACCCTTTTATTAACACTAAATTAATGATCTGTACTCATGCTGCTGTTGACATTTTGGGAGAGAAGCACACTCGGCTTCAAAAACAAACTTACATTTTATTTGATTATTGGAACAACAAGTCGAAATATAGGATAGGACCACAGTGTGGAACTAGGCGACTGTGATGGCCCCATTGGAAACATTGTAAATAAGTGGCCTAAACAATAAGGCCTAATTTTTCTATTTATAACGAAAATTTCTAACTAATTATTGCTCAAAGTTTTACTGCGGGTGTTTAACTTGAAATAAAAAGGATAATTTTGTTTTAGCCGTGTAGAGCCCAAGGATTCTTGCAAGACGGTAAGCTGAGTTAGGTTGAGCAGCTTCAAACAGACCCATCTTCGTCATTACCTTTGTGTTTAGCATATCTGTGGCTGTTTAGCAGGGCCGTTGATACGAGCATTTTGAACCGGTTTCTACGTTGGAACTTAGAACTGATGTCAACTCATTAACCGGTTTCAAATGTTATTGTAAACGGCTCTAGTGGCCGATTACACAGTGATTAACAAAGTCTAAATTTGAAGGAACCAATTTACAGGTTTATGCTTATTTTCGGGATAATCTAACAAATAGAAAGCTAAAACGAAGACTTTTGTCGAACGAAGCGGATGTTTTTCCTTAACTAGCTTCTAATGTAAACAGGCTTAAATATATTCTCGTATTTAATGTTGTCGATTGAACAGGCCAGTAACCACCAGATGGATACTAGCTAGACTATCAAACGTAGCATGCAAACCGCCAATCGGTATGATTACATCATAGGATTATATGGGAATGCTACAATCCACTTTCTTATAAACCTCGTTTGAACGAGTCTTTAACCCATTAGCACATTTAAATTTGCACCCAAATCAGCCCAATAATATAAATTTATTTGTTCTCCAAAGGTCCACACTACATGCCTCAACATACATTGTTTGTTCTACTAACTCGTATTAATTATTTACAATTTTTTAAAAATATTTATGTTGACTGTAAACTAGCATGTGTTTAAAAATGTTAATTGACGATAAAACTCTCTGTGAAGCTGACGTTGTAAATACTAGTTTGTTGAAATATCTCACAGCTTTGATCATGGTAACTGAAATAACATGCTCCTGAAATAACATGCTCATGTGTATAAACAAATCTAACGTAAGCATACAAGTAGGGATATTAAAACTATTTCTGCGCTATTGGTTTCTATTACATTATAATCAGCTGAAATAATATTGATGACCTCCTGCAAACCACACACAAAATGCTTTTGAATTAATTCTGTATAAACGACATCGTTCTGGTTTGTTGAGTATCTCCTGATCTAGGACTATTGGTCATGGGAAAATATGTCAATGTCAGAAATTATCAGTCTGTTTAATATCCCTGTCACGGGATTTTTCGGAATTTTCTATGTACGTGTGAATGTAGTATATTGTTTTCGCGAGAACATTAACTCATCCGTTGATATTTCCCAGCTAACTGCTTTTTCCGGACTTTTCTCTAAAAGTTATGTATGGTTTAATATGGTGAGCAATTTACTCAAGTACAGCTGATCTTTCAGTTTAATTTGATTGTGGACATTTTTAGCATGTAATGTAAGATGTCTCTATATGTCCTATTACTGTCATTCTTCTGTATCAACAAGTTACATAATATTTTAACAAGTGGCAACTGGAATTTCAGGATCATTGATTA
Organism: Mopalia muscosa; assembly: GCA_031763545.1. Taxonomy (NCBI): domain Eukaryota; kingdom Metazoa; phylum Mollusca; class Polyplacophora; order Chitonida; family Mopaliidae; genus Mopalia; species Mopalia muscosa. Next base: position 15,531 of record JARFOD010094333.1, on the reverse strand, counting down.
TTTTATTTCGGAAATATTGTATCATATGTACAGAACCGTAAAAGTAACTTAGACAATAAAAATTATCGTGTTTATCAACTAGTTTGTACGAATTATTATCTCGTTTGAACGAATTATTATCTCATTTGAAAGACTTATTACCTCGTTTGAACGAATTATATCTCGTTTTAACGAGTTATTAACTCGTTCGAATGACTTAATAGAAGGTTTGGAGGACTCAAATACTTGTTGAATGACTTATTGACTCGTTGAATCGAGTAATTCAACCAATGAAATAACAACCATTTGTTGCAATATTTTACATGTGGACGTTCAGGCCTACGTCTTTCTTGGCCTATTAGAGTGCTACAAATGGATTTTATCACCAGGTTTACGCTGCAGAGTAAAACCTATCTCTTTTGTCTTTCAAGCAAGTGACTATGTACTCCATATTTGGTTTCCACTGTGCAGAGTTCATTTTCATTGGTTCACAAATCGATTCCGTCGCGATCTTATTAAAACAAGATCTAAGAACATTAATTTATTCCTCACACAATCCTTGGAATGAACAGCTCTGTGACTGGTCGTTCTTAGCCAATCGGCGCTGTTTGGTAGACGATTTTCCCAGGTTTAGGTATGAGACTACACAACACTGGGAGTTATTTCAATCTGGTTGTAATGACATTATGTCCGTCTCAGTGCGATTATGGGTACAGGTGCCAATTTCAGAAAATATGTTTTAAAAGAAATTTTACCATTAAGTTTAGCGTGGAGAAATGGTAAAATGTTATAGTTTGTTTTTGTACTGTGACATGTGTGACGAGACTGACATAGCATTTCTACAGAATGTCAGCATTTTAACGCGAGTTTCTTCGTTTTAAACTCACATTAATACTGACAAATAAGTGATTGAATACTTAAACTGTTCTAACTTCTAAATTAGAAAACAATTTCCTAATCAGTATAGAAGTTACTCCCTTTAAACCTTGATACATTCATTTGGCCCCCACTTCATGTACTGAAGTACGAATATTTGACCACTTTTCTTGTTATCTATCAAGTACAGGCCATGTTCTGTGGTCGGTTTCACAAAGCGATCTTAGCTTACGCAAAACGTAATTACCATGACGACCAGTGTTGAAGATATAGTTTTGCCATGACATTTACGTTCAACGTAAGCTAAGATCGCTTCGTGAAACAAGCCCCTGAGATAAGTACAATTGTTTCCTCAGACTGGCTTAATAGTACGGTAGATCATCACCGTTGAGATCAGGAATACTGTGATAGAAACGGGCCTTACCTAACAATTTGAGTTGTACTTCTTGGCGCTGTCCTCCTCCCGTGTACTCACACGTAAATACTTTATCACCAGTTCCGTTGTTTCCATCTCTGTCTCTCTGTAATGAATTGATCCTGAGACCAGTACCGTTCACCAGACTGACGTCCCCATTATATGGACCTGCCCCATTGTTCACTTCACCATTAGTCAGTTTAATCAGAGTTAGGTGGTCCCCTTGATACCACTGTATTTCTCCGTTAGGTGTGAGAGAACAGGGTAAGGTGGCAGATTCACCAACAAACCCCTCTACCACAGTCATACAAGTCACGTGATGTACAACGAGAGATAACACTAAGAACACTAAAACAGTAAAAAAAAAAGCCAAATGAGCAGTGAATATGGCTTAATATATAATGTTGTTTGTGGCATATTAGGAAGTAAATAACACAAGAGCACAAATGATTTGATAACGGTTTAAGAATCAACATAAATGTTAACGCTGTTATCCAAACAATGTGTTATAAAATACTTATAAAAACAAATTTAATAAATCAAACATTTCCTTCGCTTACATTTGTAAAGATCAAACTCCATTTTAATCATTTTTTCTTTCATAAACAGAAAGCCATGAATTAACTTTACGTTTAAGCTTACTGTACAATTTTGTAAATACATTTCCTTTGATTGTAGCTAATATGACAACTGTCAACCGTTTCTATCATCACTATTCATGATTTTTAATTCAGGAATCAACATTATTGAGTTAGTTAGTGACTGGCCGCTACCCACAGCATTAGCCTATGTGGGCTAATAGAAAAGCATAAAGGTAGATCATTACTTGAACAATGGAGAAACCCAAACCTGATTTTGATAGCAGACTTAGTAACGTCATGTTCGCATCTCTGCAAGTCGAATACCGTCTTGAAGTCTCTCTGGCGAAATCCTTGTGAGGTTTTGTCTTTACACCATGTAGCTGCATACTAAGACAAACGTAAAAAAGATCCTGTTTATATGTATATAAAAAAAATAGATGCCGTTATTATTAGGTGCTGCTAATATCATGTTTATTAGAAGTTGTTAAGCATAAGTGGTTTATTTTACTTGGTTTATCATTTGTTTTTAGATGTTGTTTTTGTGTTTGTTTGCCTAACAATTTTCAAGAGGATATTTTTCTGGATATAGTTCAATACATTTAGAAATTATTATTATTATATATTTCCATTATTTCCATATTTATGTGCTACTAACAACTATATCAGTCATTCTTCATTTTAACATATTCCTTTATAACGGTGTAAAAATAAATATTGCTTAGGAAAATCAAATAGGTCTTTAATTTATTATTTTTTTTTCTGTACGTCAAAAGCGTTATTTTTTATATTGCTTCCAAAACGAAACGCATTTACCCAGTGCAATATGTGCCTGTTACATAGACTATAGAAGACAACTAAATCGACTCGTATTTAGCCAGCGTTCTGAACGATTGATATACACAGCGGCTGGTCAGAGTCTAAATTACCCAGAGTTCCTCACAACTGAAAATACATTTGTCTGAAATGTGACATCGCGTTTCTTGCTAGTCTACAATGACGGGGACATTACTATACGGCAGTTACATACTTCTAGTTAATAGACTTCTGCTACTATGAAAAGATATGATTTCCACATAGCTACACAAGATACACACATATACGGCTATAAAGCACTATCTGGCTACATTACCGTGTGCCCCACTGTGTAGAATCTTAATGATTGATAACTTCCCAATAAAATGAGGAATACTTGCGTCATGTAATCTTCGTAGATACTAATCAAATATAATTGGGATTCCACAGGTCGTCTCAGCCAAGTAAAACATGGCAGTAATGATATATCTTCTGCATTACCTATGAACTACACTTTTCGTACATAGCCTACTTCCGCGTTGCTGTCCTTTGGGAATTAATAAATAATGTTAAACCAAGCAATGCCGATTCTAAGAGCTTTATTGCCGAGTGTCAGTGTATGGTAACAAATAAGAATGTCAGTCAGGCACAGAGTGTGGGGGGATTTTATTTCAAAAGAAACCATAGGTGCGTTTTATCAGTCTACACCCTTGACAAACTTGTAATATATAGGCCTTGGAAGACAATCCGAAGTGTGTGTGTGTGAATGTGTGAGTGTGATGTTTGGGGAGGAAGGGGGAGGGGGGGGGGTGTATACCTTCAAACCATAATCAGGCCCCTGCCTCTAGGCCGCTTGGCCGCAGCAAGCTCTCGATTTCTATACATCCGCATGGGTACTCTGGACCATTTTCTCCGTATATGGCTAACAGGCTTAACTATCCTTTTAATATTATTTGTTAATGTGTAATCTTTTTTCTTTGTTTATTGCTTATTTTTAATATAAAATATGAGTTCGCAATATAGGGATGTTGACTTATCAGGACAATGAATCATATTGTTTTATATATATTATTCCCGTTTATTTCACTTGCAAAAATTCAATGGAAGGCCAAATGTCCCCCTCTGTGGCGCTGCCTCTGGCTAGCACAATATTTGACGAGAGATCTTCATTGACCTTATGGATAAACCAAGCAGACCATATTTTTCACAGTTAGACTTCGCTCTATTCTACAATGTGAAAACGGTCATCACATACTGTCATAATCACATTCTGTTTGGTATCTACCGTAACAATACCAAACATAAAGAATCACATGAGATTGATAAAATATACAATTTTCGTTAATTATATGTCCTCTTAGTTGGCAATTTTAAGCTGTTCATTTATACACATCGAACAGATAACGTCAATTTTCTTTAAACGGTGTCCGATGTAAGAAAAACTTTGAATTAGATATACAGAATAAGTAACAGGAAACTTTAACCTTGGATTTCAGATGAAATTGCAAAGTCTCTCGCGAAGCGAAATGCTTTGCGGATTGCAAGCAAAGAAAAAAGTGTATTGAACGGAACTAACTTGATTTCACTCTTTAACATACCCATCTTACAGGTGCTATCAGAAATAAAAAGATATAAGTACACATAAACGACCAATCATAAATTCGGTATTAAAAGTCCGTATCCGTAAGACCTAGGTAGGGCCCACAAACACTTGTAGTTGGAAGCCGTCCATAAGTTCCCTTGCCATTGGTCAGAAGTTTGCAATCGTTATAGGTCTCCCAATTGATGTAGGTTTATAGTCATTTTTTCGCTGCTCAAGCTTCTGCTAATAAAGTGTGTCGCCAAGGGTGGTTAGAGAAATCCATGTTAAATATCCTGACTTACAGTAACTAACAGAAACTCCATTTGCCAGTCACATTTAACGACATTAACATGCACATTACCTTTGTTATTTTTTTTTTTTTTCAGTCTCGAATGTTATCAATAAAATGAAATGAGATATTAACGCCGACACAGAATTAAGTATAGTTGGTTAAGTTTTGTTAAGTTTATTTCAAGTTACCATTCTTCTACTTCACGGATGAAGCTCAATGCACAATGCTATATACAGAAGCTGTATATGAAATTAAAATAAATAAACATTTTTCTGATTCCACCACAACAAAATTCATGCTCCGATTGATTAATGCAATCAGTTAACCTACTTTATTTATTTTGTAGGTTGCTATTGTACAATCATAAGTCACTTTTCAGTTTGTGTCAAAAAACAAAAAGAGACTGTCATGTAAAGTTTCCCCAGAAAGAACAGTATATTAAATGGATTGCACGACAAAGCAGCAAAAATGTATGACAAAATATTCTCAACATTTCAACCTATTGACTTTTATAGAATAAAATGCTATAGTAACGCAGGCCTGTGTTTTATTTGCAGTTACCAGCATTTAATAAAAACCATGTGACAAGTTCCTTTCTCCATTTGGTGTGACTTTTTCAAGAAAGCTATAGCTGTAATTCATAACAAAGTTTTCTTTGTATCGTGCTGTTCGGCTGAAATGAAGAAGAGCATCTCTTAACAAGTTGATATTGTGTTCGATGCAGAAGGTGTCACAATAAGAGTGTGCAATAGGCACAGGACCAGAAGCCCATTGTTAACACGTCTAATGTTTGCTGTTAGCTGCCATGTCCTTTTCAGTGAGCAAAGAACGATTCATTAAAGAGTCTTGTAATCAGCAGTTACAAACTTTACATCAGTGCCAGCGGTTTAAGGATCTCCTTTTAAGGTGTGTAATGTAACACTAAAAAAGCCTGGCCACAGCACACTGGATCTTCGGCATTATAAAGACTTTAGATCCACGCCCTCCCAAATTAATTAAACTGAAATCTTATCCATCATTTTTTTCAATATACTTTTATCAATAATATGTCTAGATCTATTCTTATGTCAATTGTAAAGACATATACCCCAGCAAACATATATGACCACGATTATCTTGGGATACATACTGTTAATGGGACTAGTTAATTTCCCCGTAATAAATAAAATAATAATATATTATATATATACGAATCGCACCTTGATCCTAGACATAGTCTTCCGTCTGTTGTACATGCTAAAGTTAAGTGTGGATTATTTGCCGATGACAAAGCCATTTGGGTTGCGTCGAGGAAGCTTAAATTGGCCCATAAATATATACAAGAGTCCGTTTCTGCCATATATGGTTGGGGTCTCAAATGGGGTTTTAAGTTCTCAACGTCAAAAACAGAGGCTGTGGTATTTACGCGAAAGAGAACGATTCCCGACCTACCAGTAGGACTAGGTAACTCTACTGTAAAAGTGTCCCCATATTTTAAATATCTTGGAGTAGTTTTTGATAAATCACTTAATTGGTCAAAGCATATTGACACTGTTGAAGTTAAATGCACAAAGGTGATTAATCTAATGCGCTGTTTAACTGGCACAACATGGGGGCTGATAAATAGTGCTAATTAATGTTAAATCGTGCTTTAATTAGATCTAGGATTGAGTATTGTTGTGAGGCCTACCAGTCTGCAGCTAATTCGGTAAAATCCAAACTCGATACATTACAATATAAAGCGCTCAGTATTTGCACAGGGGCGTCGAAAAGAACATCTCGACGAGTTGTGCAAATGGCATGTAACATATAAGAAGACAAATGAAAATTCTCAAATACTCATTGAAACTTTGTTCTTTTACAGGAAACCCTGCATCTGCCCATCTTAATCCATCCTATTAAGGACTCTACCTTTAACTCTAGGCATTAATGTATCATCTGAATAAGTTTGCACTGTTGTGAGAGAGCTTAAACAAATCTCCCATCATTTGGACGCCATTTCAACTGAACATAAAAAGTTGAATTATTTAAAAGATAATGGATTATATATACAGCCTGAAGAAATTGTTCTTGGAACACGGCATGGAAAAAAAATTCGGGTATTGGCTCTTCAAGAACACTCATAGTTGGAGATACATTCCAGTACATCTGTATATTAATTTGAAAACTTCTTGTGCAATTCAAATCAAACTTTGTATGAGTGTTCCTTGTGACAAGACATTACTAGGGATTGATTTTGGCGTGTGTCAACCTACATGTGGCACCACCTGGTGTACATTTGGTTTCTTTATGTTTACTTAAAAACTTCTGATGGAATTCGAATGAAACCGTATATGATTGTTCCATGTTACAAACCGTCACTTGGGATTAGTTTGGCCGATATTGGACTACAGGTGGCGCCAGCTGGTGGCAAAGCCTTAATTTTGGATCTGTATGTTAATTTCAAAACTTCTTGTGGAATTTAAATCAAACTTAGTTGGTATGAGTGTTCCATTTGACAGGACAGCATTAAGATATTCCACATGTCAAGATGCCCTGTAGGATTTTGTTTTGTGTGATTTTTGTCGAGACATGCTGTCACTTGGTGGATTCTATTCAAATCCGATTTTAATATTCCATGTCACAAGATTTATTCAGGCCTATATTGCGGCTGACTTGATCTCTTGTTCTATTAAGACGAAGGGTGGGATTGCATTTCACATAACTACGCAAAACAATATGACCGCCATTACATAATTTTTGTTGTCAACATGATAAATAGACAACAAATCCACCGATTAACAGGAAACTTTGACTGGCTTAATTCCATAAACAAAATGGCCACCATTGCATATGTTGGCAATATTTACCTCTGTGTTGTGAACACAGACTTATTTCAAACATGGAAAATTATAGTTTCCTCTTGTTAAGATCTATTGATATATTTGTATATTGACCGTACTCTATTTTGGCAGGAATAAAATGCTGTAAAAGTCACATAATTTTGTTTTGTTTTTTAGCTTGTGTGTTATATCTTTGCCAAACAATCTAACTTGAGACACTGGGAAAAATTATACCTTTTCTTCAAGGACAATTCTGTTTTAGTATATATTCTGAACAATGATGCTTATTACCAAAGTATCATATAATTTTTGTTTCTGTTCACATGTCCGAAAACATCAGAGCTCTCTGATCATATAGTGTAACGGAGTTACTTTTCAGATAATGCAGTACTTCTTCAAAACAATAAAGTACTCCGATGAAAAATTTTAACAGAGCTTATTTCGAGATAGCAGAGTACTACTTCAAAACAACGGACTGCTCCAATGGAAAATGTTAACGGAGCTTATTTCGAGATAACAGAGTACTACTTCAAAACAACGGAGTACTCCAATGAAAGATGTTAAAGTAGCTATTTCGATATTACAGATTACTACTTCAAAACAACAGAGTACTCCAATGAAAAATGTTAACAGAGCTTATAAAGAGATAACAGAGCTTATAAAGAGATAACAGAGTACTAGTTCAAAACAACGGAGTACTCCGATTAAAAATGTTAACGGAGCTTATTTCGAGATAACAGAGTATAATACTTGAAAACAACGGAGTACTCCAATGAAAAATGTTAATGGAGCTTATTTCGATATGACAGAGTACTACTTCAAAACAACAGAGTACTTTAATGAAAAATGTTAAAGGAGCTTATAACAAGATAACAGAGCACTACTTACTTCGATGAAAAATGTTAACGGAGCTTATTTCGAGATAACGGAGTACTACTTCAAAACAACGGAGTACTCCGATGAAAAATGTTAACGGAGCTTATTTTGAGATAACAGAGTACTACTTCAAAACAACGGAGTACTCCGATGAAAAATGTTAATGGAGCTTATTTCGAGATAACAGAGTACTACTTCAAAACAACGGAGTATTCCAATGAAAAATGTTAACGGAGCTTATTTCGAGATAACGGAGTACTACTTCAAAACAACGGAGTACTCCGATGACAAATGTTAACGGAGCTTATTTCGAGATAACAGAGTACTACTTCAAAACAAAGGAGTACTCCGATGAAAAATGATAACGGAGCTTATTTCGATATAACGGAGTACTACTTCAAAATAACGGAGTACTCCAATGAAAAATGTTAACCTAGTTCACTTCGTTTAAAATGTACTCATATTTTCATACAAACCTGCATGTATAACACACGCATTATATATAGTATAAAGCAACCTTTTATTTACCTGTATTTTTTTCATGACTTTTTTCATTTGCATAGAGCGGCATGTATGTAGAGACATAGTCAAGCGGTAATAAAACCTGAATGACACATGATCATAATGATTGATTGATTGATTGATTCAGAAGGATGAAATGAACACCGCAGGAAGCTAGCATGGGCCTACAGCAAAAATATAATGCACCAGGGCTTCATGGACGTCAGTTTTTAACGACGAATTTCGAGGGATCAAAAATAATTAAAAGCGGAATATAGACTGTTAAAACATGGTAGAACTCCCTCAATTCATCTACTCTGTTGTATACAACAGCGGGGTTTTTTTTCTCAGTGTTTAAGATGTTGTCTATATTAGGCCTCGATACGCCAACACACAATAACTGATTGAAAAGAACATCAAGAAACTCATTATAACGGGAGCACATTAACAGGAAATGTTCATTTGTGTCAGGGACTAAGCACCAGTCAAAATTACCGTCAGGGTCTTTTTTATTCTGTGTAGATAAGAATTTACTGGAAAGTGACCGGAAAACAGACGAAACAATACAACCTTATGGCAAGCCGTTTTATCACTTCTGCATTAATTCTACATATGTTGAATTCTTTTCCACATATGTGAAATTCTTTTCCAGATATGTAAAATAAATGACTTTATTCTACATATGTGGAAAAGAATTTCACATATGTGGAAAAGAATTTTACATATGTGGAAAAGAATTCAACATATGTGGAAAAGAATTCAACATATGTGGAAAAGAATTTCACATATGTGTTCCCAGTGTTTCAGTTTCAAGAAATACTACCCTATTAAAATATAGATTCTATCATTCTACCATTCTATCTTTTATCGATACGTGAGTCTTAAGGAAACGAACGGCTATTAAAGTTGAATTTATCACTGTGTAGTTAAACAGCTGGCGTCATCGTCAATGAACTACATTGAAGAAGAGAGTGGAATCACCTTTTCACGATTAAATTTGAAATCATTTGTCTCAAAAGGTGTGACACATTGTTTTTTGAAATAAAGTACAACAACAGCAAAAATGTATGCTTGATACGGTGGCAAGAGTGATTTACAAGACACATCTGCTTTGGAACATATACATAAACACGAGAGCTACCCAGTTCGTATGATGACACTAAATCAAATCGATAAATTGAACCCAAACAAATGAGAAACTGAATCCAATTGAAATAAAAATTAAATCAGCATTATCTTTATAACAGATATATAAGCTTAAATTAAATTTTAGAAGTATCTCTCTTCATTTATTCATTATATTAATGGAAATGTAATTATTTAAACATATTTGTAGAGTCTTATGTAAGTACAAATATTTGTAGTTCTACGATTTACATTTGTTAATTTCTGTAAATATACCTGGCTTTTTATTGTTCCATTACTCCTGATGGATTGGTCAATATATCCAAACGTGGATTTCCTAGTTTGTTGTTTGTCAGAGTTGTTACTATTGTTTAATATGCAAAGATTCTCAGCTGTAGTCATAATTCTTGTCTTTACAGTGTGTCGCAACTTATGAGGAATATCGGTAAACGATATCACCTCGAAAAGATTAATATAGAAAACAACCACAGGACAGGAGATTGACAATTGTCGCGCGATTAATCCATGGTTGCCTGATGTCACGTGGAGTTTTTGAATTTATACTCAATGATTTGGGTTTAAGTTTAATCTGTCAGATTGAAGGAACGATTTGATCACAAAGATTTTACAATAATTTTTTACACTTAGTGATTGATTGTTAACTCATCTGCTATATAGTAACTATGAAACACATGTACGGCGTCAGGCCTATTCACAGAAAATACCAATTTCGATTGCTCTCCAACTCACACTATCCGAGCGTAAAGTTATAATAATTTTTCGGAAAAGTGGTTGAGAGGGAAAAGAGTTGGAGGTGGGGATGGGGGTGTCGATCATGGCTAATCAACGAAAATGTAACGCTAGTGCGTAAATATATCACTGAGAAAGTATTTACGACTGCACGGAGGCGTCATTTATTAATTATAATCAAATAGATTCAGGTACGGCGCTCAATACCAAAAGTTCCAACAATAAATCAGTACGTTGTCTTTGTAACACACCTGTAAACCGAGATCTGAGAGGACGCCACAGCCTTAATTAGCATCTCTCATAGAAGCTGGCATACAGCAGATCGTTAAAGAGACATAGTCCGTGTGAAATTCGAGAAGTTATTCCGGCTAATTTGATGAACAATAGTGGATTAAAAGACGATAAATCCCAAGTTCCTTGAAATATATGCTTTCATTTTGACAGGCATCAGTTGTTCTGGGGATATATTGTGCCAATTATAATACAATAATGTTTCTATATATAGTGACTAATTAAGAATAATACGTCGTGGTTAAATGTCCCTGACGTCGAAAGATATTGTGATGGATGACATTGTTGTATGGTAGGCTATAGTTGTCTTGGATATTTTGTTAGAATTATAAATTCGCTCATAAACAACATAGCAGGTCGTGAAACAACATTACGGAGACGCGAAAGGGACATCCGCTTATACATTAAACCTGAGTTCCCAGGTCTACATACTCCCAATATAATTATGTCGGTGTCTCGCATAATTAAACGAACGAAAATGCTGCTATCATTTTCTGAGATTTCATTGGTCATTTATCTTTGACCCAGAGATAATTAGCGAATAGAAAACAAGCATCAACGTAACACAGCGAAAAAAACCTGTAGATTCATCGTCGCTTGCCAACTTTGAGTATACCGAATACTGCAAATGTCAATCTGTCTACATTCTTAGAAATACTGTTCCTATGAGGGTTCTATAAGGAACCATAACGACAAAACGGTTCTATGATATAAAAGGAAAGGGAGAAATACTTGGAACTTATATTAACTTCTACGTCTTTTCGGTCACAAATATTTGTTTTTCACCCATCAACTGACTTGAGGTCCCAGCTCATTGCTTTCTGTACCCGAGGTACAAACCCTCCATGTGACAGAGTACAAATCTGACATACCTTACCTGTGACAGAGTACAGATCTAACAAACCGTACCTGTGACAGTGTACATATCTAACATACCTTACCTGTGATAGAGTACATATCTAACAAACCTAACCTGTGACAGAGCACATATCTAACAAACCTTACCTGTGACACAGTACAGATCTAACAAACCTTACCTGTAAGGGGAACAGATCTAACAAACCGTACCTGTGACAGAGTACAAATCTACCAAACCGTACCTGTGACAGAGTACAAATCTAACAAACCTTACCTGTGACAGAGTACATATCTAACAAACCATACCTATGACAGAGTACATATCTAAAAACCTTACCTGTGACAGAGTACATATCTAACAAATCCTACCTGTAACAGAGTACATATCTAACAAACCTTACCTGGCACAGAGTTCATATTTAACAAACCTTACCTGTGACAGAGTACAGATCTAACAAACCTTACCTGTGATAGAGTACAAATCTAACAAACCTTACCTGTGACAGAGTACAGATCTAACAAACTTTACTTCTGACAGGGTACAGATCTAACAAACCTTACTTGTGACAGAGTACAAATCTAGCAAACCTTACCTGTCCCAAAGTACAGATCTAACAAATCTCACCTGTGACAGGGTACAGATCTAACAAATCTTAGCTGTGACAGACTTGATATAATCCGTTATCGTACCTTACATTGGAGAGGTGATAAAAAAAACAGAATGTGGAAATGTACTTGGAGTAAAGATCGGATAAATGCATTCCCAAAGTACATGTGCCAGAATCCACATCAGATGCTCAGACAAGTTTATAATAGACTACAGATCGGAATCATTGGTCTACGTGTCGGTTAGCAAATCCGATAGTTCTGAAAAAGTACCATAACAGCGGACAGATATGATGATTTGATTAAACGTATACAGGCAGCTGACAGGTCATATACAAGTCCAAGCGTACCTCTGATGGGGAAAGTCTTAAGTCTCAAACTATTTTAACGGTTGACTATTGACCAAAACCCAGTCTGCGACATTAGGACAAGACTGTTGGTGGTCCACCCAAAAGAAACCAAAAACAATAGAATAAAAAAAATCAAATTACATTATATCAAACATAAATATAAGGCAAGTTGACCGTGATGATTTATCTCGGAGGAGATACATAGACTTCAGACAATACTTTTAGCAGACACTTAGTCTTCAGAAAACACATAGACTTCAAAGCGAATTGACTCAAGAAGTCACACGGGCTTCAGAAGACACACGGACTTCAGATGACACATGTGATTAAAAGATACACAGTCTTCGGAAGTAGACGGAAATTAGACGACGCACATACTTCAGAAGACACAGACTTCAGAAGACCAGCGGAGTTCAGACCACACGCAGATCCAGAAGAAACACAGACTTAGACGACGCACATACTTAAGCAGACACAGACTAATGAAGACCCACGGGGTTCAGACGACACGCAAATCTAGAAGAAACACAGACTTAGGCGACGCACATACTTCAGCAGACACAGACTTCAGAAGACCAGCAGAGTTCAGACGACACGCAGATCTTGAAGAAACACAGACTTAGACGACGCACATAATTCAGCAGACACAGACTTCAGAAGACCAGCGGAGTTCAGACGACACGCAGATCTAGAAGAAACACAGACTTAGACGACGCACATAATTCAGCAGACACAGACTTCAGAAGACGAGCGGAGTTCAGACGACACGCAGACCTAGAAGAAGCACGGGCTAAGACGACGCACATAATTCAGAAGACAGACTTCAGTAGACCTCGCGGACTTCAGAAGACACAAAGACTTCAAAACTCACACGAGGACACGCGGACTTCAGAAGACATACACGTTCAAGAAGACATACAGACTTCAGAAGACACACAGACTTCCGAAAACGCATAGAGTGACTTAGACACAGAAGACACATCCGCTTCAGAAGACACACCTGCTTCAGAAGCCACAGACTTCCGACGACACACATACTTCAGAAACATCGACGACGTAAAAAAGTAAAACATCGACTATGGAAAACACAGGCTTCAGAAGAAGAATTTAGAAGATATATAGCTATCAAAACACATATTAACGTCAGTATCTAGACACAGTAAGACACCTAGACCTCAGACGACGGACAGCCTTCAGAAGATACACAGACGACAAAAGATACACAGACATCAGAGGATCCATATATTTCAGAAAACACATAAACGTATACGTAAGAAAAAAAACCCTTAGATTTCAGAAGAGACATAGACTTCAGAGATATATACTTCAGGACACATAGATTACACACAGTCTTTAAAAGACACACACTTCAGAAAACACAAATAATTCGCATACACTTTATAGGCACCAGACAGTTTATTTGCAGTTTAAAACTATTCCTTCTAAAGGAATCATTAACCAATTTAAAGCAAATTCTTATATAGTCGTCAAAATGACTAACCCTAACTATATTGGGTGTCATTCTGATATGTTTTAGGGGAGGGGGCTCAAGACGCTTTGCCACAAAATGTCCACCCGTTTACAAAAAATAAATCTTAAACAAAGCAAAGTAAGAAATAGAAAATAAGTAGAACAGAAACAAATAAACAAATAACGGTTAGCACTCCCACATGCCACCTGCGCTTTTCTCAATCTATCAAAAATACCAATCTTTTTTACTTACATCACTAATTTCGTAAGGAATTGAACCGATTAACCCACAAACTTGATAAACCAGAAGGCACGAGGGGAGATAACTCATAACTTAAATGCATTATGGGAAAATGGCAGCTCTAAACCAATAAAAAACGTTTTTTTTTTTTTTTTGGTTTTCACGATCACGCTCTGTTAAAAAAGTATGCTTTGTGAATTTGTTTACCAATATTGATAAATAAACAATGCGTCTTGAATAAACCACGATATTATGTATAATTCGTCCCCAAAAAGAGAATGGAAGATCTCAAGATATTGAGAAAAACCTTTCTGCACGGAAACAGCTAAATATATTTGGTATATCGTCAAAACAACTTAATTTTATAATATAATTCCACTTGAATATATTTGATTAAGAAATAAACTTGCTTTTTTTTTTTTTTTTTTTTAATTATTTTTCTTTACAAATTTCTATTATTTCTATAAATTATTATGTTTCAAAAGACAAGAAAAGAAATCGAAACAAAAAATAACTGAAAATTCTGTTTATTATCAAAGAAAAGATTAGCAGCCTCATCCGAAAAAAAGGAAAATTCAAATATAAAACAACAGCAGCAACAACAAATAACACGTATTTGTTGAAAAAAATGAGAGAACAAAAAACCCAAATGACCTGTGATCTGGACCCATGAAGGACAAGGGAAGGTTTACTACGGCCGAAATCCAGAAGGAGACCCAGCACACACGTCCCCATTAACATCGTCATGCACACATTTGAGGATCACTGGCCAAAAACCCGACAAAAATTACCACAAACTGTCTTTCCCGTACTTTATTGATTGCTTGATTGATTTGCTGGTTTGTTGGTTTACTTTGTTTGATGATTTGTTGTTAGGTTGATTGGTTGGTTGGTTGGTTGATTGATTGGTTGGTTGGTTGGTTGGTTGGTTGGTTGGTTGGTTGGTTAGTTGGTTGGTTGGTTGGTTGGTTGGTTGGTTGGTTGGTTGTTGGTTGGTTGATTGATTGATTGATTGGTTGATTAATTGATTGATTTGTTGGTTTACTTTGTTTGATGGGTAGTTTGTTGGTAGGTTGATTGATTGATTGATTGATTGATTGATTGGTTGGTTGGTTGGTTGGTTGGTTGGTTGGTTGATTGATTAA
>JARFOD010094322.1:0-17361 GCA_031763545.1 Mopalia muscosa | reverse complement strand
AATCAGGGACAATCAGGCTTTTCAATTTGGATATAGTGCTTAACGCAAATTGTACACCATTTTCTCTAAAACAGTGTCACTTAATTGTCCACCACTACTATAGTAGGGGGGATTTAGAAATGCTACTCAGCGTCCATCCATCACAAATGTTTGTGAACACGCTAGCTTGAAAACAAATTCACTGATTAACTTCAAACTTGGCATGTAGCTTACTCTTGTCAATACGTGGGATGGGATTACATTTCACCAAATTCCGTAAAACAAAATGGCCGTTATTACATAATTTTAGAATATTCTTGCCTGTTTGTGTTATGAACACAATAAGTAAAAAATATTTTCAAGGATTAACTTTCAACTTTGAAGATAGCTTCCTGCTTATAAGACAATGGGTCAGACTGCATTTCACCAATTACCTAAACAAGATGGCCGCCATTGCATTATTTCACAAATTCATTACTATATTTGTTGTGAACACTCTCTGTAGCAAATTCACAGATTAACGTGAAACTTGAAATATAGTCTCATCTTATTTAGAAAACAGATGGGATTAAATTTCATAAAATTACGTAAAACAAAATGGCCGCCAATTCATCATTTTAACATATTCACGCCTTTGTGTTCTAAACATGATTATTTTCAGATCAAATTCACAGATTAACTTGAAACCTGGCAGTTAGTTTCGTGCTACTAAGACTTTGGATAGGATTGTATTTCTTCAAATTGCACAAAGTTATATGGTCCCCGACCCATTGCATAATTTTTCAATATTCATCCCTTTCATAATAATTTTGAGAACAAATTCACTGAATAACTTTAAACGTTCACGATAGTTTCCAACATTAAATCAAATATTGGGATTTTATTTCTACAAATTTGGCAAAACAAAATGGCAGCCATTGCATAATGTTAATATATTTCAAACTTTGAAAATAATTTCCTCAAGTTAAAAAACGGATGGGACTACATTTCATGAAATTCCACAAATAAAAACGGCCATCACTCAAATTCAGATATTAACTTCAGACTTCGCTTTTTCTGTTAATACTATGGATGTGGTTGTATTTCACTAGGTTTCACAACTAATAAGGCTGACATTGTATATCGCACCAAAATGGTGATAAACACCATAAAACTTTTACTCATTGGTTCTTTGAAGAAAAAAATAGTTCTAAAACAAAAGTAGGAAAAGGTGAAATGACTGGGATAAGGAGCATATATTTTCCAAAAAAGCCTCTAGTGGTGGACCTGCTTTCTAGCTTATTTCTGTAAATATAGTCCTATCTTAATTTGCAAAGACCACACTGGGTCTAATTTGTATACCAATCTGTGTAAAAAAAAGTCCATTATTTAGAACTAGAAGTATAAAACGCCCTATTGGGTATAGTTTTGACGGCATTGTTTCCATCGCCCATGTTATTATAAGAAATAGTGTGACGTCGATTGTAAGATGTGCGCAATTTGTTGGCAAAATCTTCTGCATTACGCCGATAAGATTTTAGTCCGTACTATATGTAAAGCGTGGATAATTCTCGGGGATTGTAACCCAAAGTCCCGGGTTCGATTCCCGGTGGAGGCATGCACATTTTTCTTTCTTCATTTATTTAAAATATATACATACACAATGGTCTCTGTTCAGCCTTTCACACAGCACTCCCGAGTACAGAATTAACAAATATTAAAACAATTGTTTTCAGGTACACACAAATAGATTTTATTCAGCTATGTTTACGCAAAATGTCTCGCATTTCATTTCATTTGTGTATTTATTCACAATAATAATAAAATAAAACAATTGAAGGTTATTGCACCAGTCTTTCTTGTTCTATACCATTAAAAAATAGGTTTACGTAAATTCCACAAATGGATTAAATAATTTAAATTATGAATATACGGAAAACGTTTTATGCATGTTGAAGAAATTAGGTTTACATTAATTCCAAAGAATCAGTTAAATACGGTAATTTAAATTAAGAATATAAGAAACGGATTGTATTCACGATGAAGAAAATTTGCTTTTATTTCATGGTGTGGGAAGACAATTTTATTAAAATAGCATCTGAATAAGGGACTTCTTACCCATCTACCTCAATACGGAGGTTTTGAATTATGATGTTACCACAACAGAGTGACGTCCCTTTACTGTATGGCACGATAGGGTAGCCTGTCTATCGTTTGACATTGCGGGTTGTTTATTTTCAGGAAAATATAGCTTCAAAATTGTAACCTTTGGAAAAAAAAAACTATAAGCTTACTTTAAGCTATGGGAAAAGGACACACGTATAGTTTTATGAACGTTTACATTAAAACTGACCGTTTTAAGCATGTTCTCTGGCAAAAGGGTACTATTCCGGGCTTCTCTGCATTTTAACCCTTGGCAGATCACTATTGTACAATGATAGTTTCAGCTGCAGCATTTTCATTAGCAAACTCTTCTAATAGCACAACATCGTATTGGATGCATAGAAGTTCTTACGCATCCAACCAATTGCTTGAAAGCCGAGTCCTCTTATACAGGAATTATCCACAAAGTGTTGAAATGCAGAATACCTCGGAATAGTAACCCTTGGCTAGAGAAGATGGTCTTCAGGGGATAGCATAATTATCACCAGATATATTTTAATCTAGATAAATGATATATCACTGGAGCTAGATGATAACGGTGTGGTCAATAGAAAACAATCTGACCCAACTCAGTTGTATTGGTTCTCTGATTGGTTTTCAATCCTTTTGGATTCAAATATGCTGGTGCTACTTTCGATGTCTCCGTCAGATGACCATCATACAAATGTGACATTGTCTTGAGCTTCTTTAGATGCCTGTTATATACAATTTGTTTCTGTTGCATTTCGTTTTGATGACCGTAGTTAGGCACACTTTTCTCTGACTGATATGGAATGCCATGTGACTGTGATTCACTTTGAACATTTCTATTCAGTGATTCGCTTTCCATCTCTGTCAGATAACCATCATACAAATGTGACATTGTCTTGAGCTTCTTTAGATGCCTGTTATATACAATTTGTTTCTGCGCCATTTCGTTTTGATGACCGTAGTTAGGCACACTTTTCTCCGACTGATATGGAATGTCATATAACTGTGATTCACTTTGGATATTGTTATTCAGCGATTTGCTTTCGACTAAAGATGGATGCTGGTCATTGGCTGAATTCTTCGTTGATGGATATTGTTTGATTTCGCGTGAAGGATTCGTAGATCCAATACCAATTCCCCCGTCTCGGTATGGCCTTCTATCATCTAGAATTTCACCACCCACCAATGTGTTCAATAATGTTGGTTTATGCGCAGTATTATATCCTCCCATTCCATTACCACCAAGTACGTTAATGACATTATTGACGGGAAAGGGTTCAGCCCCCTTATTTCCTCTCATTTGTTTTCCTGAAACACAGTCTCCCCCCTGTGACCCTTGAACGTTTTGCTCGTTATTGACAATACCTGGACTTTTTGAACCGAATAAATTGATAAATATGTTGGTGCCAGTGAACACCTGATAAGTATTGTCAAAGCGATCTGTAGAGTATTGGTCGTCGTTGTGTCCCTTTGAGGGCCGAATGTATGGCGACATTTGTTTATGTTCCGTGAAGCTTGCACCGCCGTCGTTTAGAGATGTGATAGGCTGACCTCCCACAGGGACATATTCGGTGCCAGGTGAGTCCGCCTGGGTTATTTTGCTTTCTTGCTGCAGGTATGTATGAGCGTTATTCTTCACTAGGGTACTGGTATACTGGTCGTCTAAGGGATAGAGGTCTCGGATCTCCGTCGCACCCTCCTTTCTGTGATCAACAAGACGATACGCCTTTTTCTTGTCGTTTGTCTGTTTAGTCCACTCACTGCGATTTATGTCGGCTTCTGAAGTTCGTTCATCAATAATGTTGACAACGTCGTTGTAATATGGATTATGCTTTGCTGAGTCAGACTTATTTCCATAAGTTGACCCTAGAGTTATGTTTTCCACCTTCTCCTTTTCAATTGGTCTTAAAGTTTTGTTTTTCACCTCCGCCTTCTCAGTTGATTCAATAGTTTTGTTTTCTACCTTACCCTTCTCAGTTGCTCCTAGAGTTATGTTTTCCACCTTCCCCATCTCAGTTGATCCTAGAGCTACGTTTTCCACCTTCTTCTCAGTTGATCCTATAGTTATGTTTTCCACCTTCCCCTTCTCAGTTGATCTTTCGGTTTTATTGTCCACCTTGTCCTTCCCAATTGATCCTCGTGTTTCGTTTTCCATCTGTTCCTTATGTGTACTGATTGTCTGACCTGCACTTTCCCTATCCTGTATACTGGTTGTCTGATCTACATGTATACTGGCATTGATTCCGTTTTCCACTGAATCACCGTGCTTTAATCCAATTGACTTTCTCTCGTTGTTGCCATCTATGGAAGTTTCTTGTTTTAGGTCAGAGCTTGGTTCCGGCGAAGGTTCTATGTTTGTATCATTTTTTGAGTCTAGCTGTATTGTTTTAGTTTTCTTATAATTCACAAGATTTTCCGTTTCAGCATACTGGTCTTGGCTTTTCTTTGAGTATCTTTTGCCGTTCTCCAGTTTCGGTAATTTGACAGTGCTTTCCTTTGAATCATATTTATGATACACCCGATTACCGACAGAGATAACATTTAGTAGTTCCTTGTTTGCACTGCTACTGTTGTTGGTTGGAATATCAGAAGTCTTTTCCGAATTGTTTCGATTCATGGATGACAGGGGTATTTCGACGGTCTCTTTGGTGGTGTTCTGGGCTGCGACAGGAGATGTTTGGGATGTGCTCTCGGAGCCCTTCTGACTTATCGTGGGAGTTACCAGGATTGAAGAATTATCTTTGTTGGATGAGACACGATTGGCTGGAGAGTAATCGTCAGTTGCATCCTGGATTTCACTATCTCCTACACGAAATTCTGCAAATAAGATCGAACCGCACCTTTAAGACAATAATTCAGACAGCAAGTTAAATTTATCATTTTGTGATTCAATTTCTTTTGGGTATTTCCACTACATAGAATGGCACTGTTATTCTATCTGCAATAGTATTATATTACTATCGTTACTCTCTCGTTCGTGCTACACTTGCATAATATTTTGTACGTTTTTGAGAAACTGCAATAATATTCCAATCGAATTTTGCGCCGTTTATATAAGGGAAATATTTACAATATACGTTACCTGACAATATCTTCTTATCCAAATTTCTTCAAAAAGTTAAATTGTATTTCAACAATATAAAACATATTTTAGGATGTCCTAGAATTACGTTTTATCGAAGACACAGTTGTTCACTTTTGGCGCCTCCTAAATGTGTTTTTATTAAGATTTAATCTTGTTTTGCTTTGGTGCTTTGAATTTGTTTTAAATCTTATTAATACTCGATGGTATACGGTACTCTGCAAGTATTTCTACATGGTCATAAAATCGATCGGAATTGAAAGAGAACAATACACAGTTGTGAATGGCAGAGGATTGGGAGGAGTTTCATCCTGCCTTGGTGCTTCCAGAGCAAAGGGGCAACATGAAGCTGATCTGTTTGTGATGTCATTGTATTACGTCAGTGCTTATCCTGTAGCTGTCCCGGCTTGTCTTTGTTTTTTGTCAGTGGCGTCGAGGGTAGTTTCCTTCACCCACTGGGCTGGCACGTCGGTATGTGAGTGATGGAATAACCCAAAGTAAGGCCTCAAACCTTATCAAAGAAGCAAACTCAGATTGATAATTTATTGGACACATATAGAGGTCAGAGGTCTTTTATTAACAACCATAAGTGGAGAAACCGACAGTATATAGATCTTCTTACCTGGATAAGACGTTGAGTTCTGTGATGTTATTTTCACTGTAGGTAAAGGGCTACACTCAACCAGATAGAGAACTGTGAGAAACAACACCAACAGCCTGGCAACCATCTCTGTACTATTTCTGAGCCAGCCTTAAAGATATTGTCCCCTGCAATGAATACACCATCTAATAATTAGCTTGACAACGGCAAACAAAACTGTTCCAAAATAAAATAAAGAGCCCCAAATCCCCCACATTGATCAATAGTAATTTGGGAAAACGTAACGCATACTTGGTCATATTTTAAATCGGGTCGCTCGAACATCCAAAGTGTGTAGCGGATATGACTGGAGGGGAGAATGTCATATTTTCAATTGAGCACCCCATAGACTCTAAATATATAACGGTTAAGACTGGACGGCAGAATGTCGTATAATTTAATTGAGCACTCCCATCGGTCGAAATATATAATGGTTACGACTGGAGGGCAGAATGTCGTATTTTTAATTGAACAGCCCCTAGACTCGAAATTTATAATGGTTACGACTGGAGTGCAGAATGTCATTATTTTATTGAGCAGCCCATATACTCCAAATTTATAATGGTTACGACTGGAGTGCATAATGTCGTTTTTTATTGAGCAGCCCATAGACTCGAAATATTATATAACGGTTACGACGTGAGGGCACAATGTGTATGTGGTATTTTCAATTGAGCAGCTCGTAAACTGGGAATATATAATGGTTAGGCTACGACTGGAGGGCAGATTGTCGTATTTTCAATTGAGCAGCTAATAGACTCGGAAATATAATGGTTAGGGTACGACTGGAGGGCAGATTGTCGTATTTTCAACTGAGCAGCCCATAGACTCGAAATTTATAACGGTTACGACTGGAGGGCAGAATGTCATATTTTCAATTGAGCAGCTCATAGACTCGGAATACATAACGGTTACGACTGGAGGGCAGAATGTCGTATTTTCAACTGAGTAGCTCATATAGACTCGAATTATATAATGTTTTCGACTGGAGGACAGAATGTCATATTTTCAATAGAGCAGCTCATAGACTCGGAATATATAACGGTTACGATTGGAGGGCAGAATGTCGTATTTTAAATTGAGCAGCTCATAGACTCGGAATATATAACGGTTACGACTGGAGGACAGAATGTTGTATTGTAAATTGAGCAGCTCATAAACTCGGAACATATAACGGCTACGGCTTGAGGGCAGAATGTCGTACCGGTATTTTAAATTGAGCAGCTCATAGACTCGAAATATATAACTGTTACAACTAGAGGGCAGAATGTCGTATTTTCAATTGAGCATCCCATAGACTCAGAATATATAATGTTTTCCACTGGAGTACAGAATGTCATATTTTCAATAGAGTAGACCATAACCACAAAGTGACTAAAGAGTTCACAACTGGAGGGTTGCTGTTGTTAATTATGTAGGGTAGGTCATACCCTCAAAGGGTTTAACACCTGGCAACTGGGAGGTTAATTGTCGCCTCTAAAACTCTTAAAGTGTGTTTCAGCGGTTGTGATTGAAGGGTAACGTGTCGTTTTTTTACATTAAATAGCCAGGTTGTTCGAGTGCGGGGCGCAGGGGGATAGAAGCTAAAGACAAAGGTCACATAAACAATGCGTCTTTTTTTAGGAAATAAAACGAAACTCAATAGCCTTTTCAATTACACATGCACATATGTACCAGCTCTATTGCTGTTTCCGGTCTTTTAAAATCATGCCATTTGCTTTACTCTATACTATTAACTAAAGTGAGATGGACTTACCTGTATGGTTAGCTCGAACGTAATGTTGCTATAAATTGTTTGAGGCGCTGCGCCGCTGTCTTTTATAAACATTTTTTCACGATTTTTTTCTATACGTTAAATTAAAATATTTAGCGATTTACAGGTAGGGATTGATTAACAAATAAATATGACGTTTTAAATAAGAAAACCCCGCCCTGCATGGTATGTTATTGATTCTGATTAAGCGATAATATATTTCAGCTATTACCTTTATCTGAATATTCATAAGTTTAATCTGGTATTCTATAATGAACAAGGAAAAGATGACCGCTGGGCGAGATATAGTAGCACAGTGAAGAGCATTTGATTAAAACCTCAGTAACTTACGTACAGCCCGATTGGTCATAAACAGGGACTATTTTAATGAGTGATATTCGCTAAAACGGCGTAAATTGTGCGGTTGTAGCCAGACAAATTACAGCTGTTTAGATACACCGAGACTATGCTATGATGTGATCATGTGATTCAACTGAAGATCAATGCAATTCCATTTTAAAAGATACCAGAGTCACCGCCAATCAAACAAATTATAAAGACACTAACAGTTTAACCTTCTTTAATGAATTAACTTGTTCAATTTTTTTGCACGGTGTCCATATTCATAAAGCTACTTTAGTATTTCTTACAGCTTTCTTACAGCCTTTCATTTTTAATTGAAAAAATATATAATAACAAGTTTCTATTTTAATAGTTACACATATAATCTAGCGATCAACACCACAAAAAAACAAAAACAAAAAAAAAATATAGAGTTTATGTTTTGAAAATTGGCTCACTTTCAAAAATTTGTTAAAACAGAGCCCATTGTGACTTTTTGTTCAGCAGTGATTGCGTTGGTTTACAAAAGTTCCCAGTTTGCGTTGCGAAGCTAGATAGTACTTGATGGTTACCAAATGAGTGAAGAGATAACCTGTTTACACTCGGTAATGTTCGGTAAGTGGCTGGTCCGAGAATGCGATTCGCTGCCTATGTCGGTCAACCCAAAAAGTTGGTTTAAAGATATGTTGTCTTTATACGGATTCAATATTAATTGCAGAATATAGGATATCGAAGGAGCTATTTGTTTCGAATACATTCAGTTTACTTGGCAGGCGATAAATAGGCACGTATAAATCGTGAATAAGATACTTTGGTTGGGCTTGCAATATCCACACAACCATCGGTTCGGTATAGATAAAAGACAAAATGGCCAGTCAACAAATACATACACCTCGAATTCTCGGCCGCTCTGGCTAAGTGGAGCTTATTTGAAGATTAGCAATGCTGTCGTTACTTATCACTGGAGGTGGATTTACTTTTCTACAGTATCACAACACTTCCCATTTTATGTTTGAGCTAGTGTCATTAATATTTGGAATATACGGCGGTGATATAAGTGAAATACCCTTTAGCACGACGTAAAAGGCCAACCAATCAATCAATCAATCAATCAATCAATCAATCAATCAATCAATCAATCGATCGATCAATCAACCAACCAACCAATAAATCAATCAATCATTCAACCAATCAATCAATCAATCAATCAATCAATCAATCAATCAATCAATCAACCAACCAACCAATAAACCAACCACTCAGTCAGTCAATCAACCAATCAATCAATCTTTTAAATTTTTTAAAGTTTACAATGCCCATTCATGAGACACATGAAATGGGAATAGCATACATATTACTATTCATGAATCTTTTTTTTCTTGCTTGACGTCTATTAGTGTAATCTTAGGTGATAATGTTAAACAATATTTGATTCTGTATGATTAAAGTATAATCATCAGAATGAAATCATTCAACCATTTTTATTCAAGATCTAAGTTTTAGTTCACTTTACACATTTTATATTTCTGAAAACTGCAAATTTAACTGAAAAAAAGCATAGTTAACGCCAGAAATAGCCTTCCCTCCTGCAGATAGTCATCGTCTTGGGAAGTCCTATCTTTATCATACCATACATACGATTAGCTTATATAGTTTGGCATACACAATCATGAATATTAAATCCAAGTCGGTAATAGATAACAGGTACAAGAGCAAAAAGGTTTAATTGCAATTATTGACCACTGCTTGCAGGTTCCCTGTTATCTAGAACATTGTACTACCCATTTTTTAACCATAGTTTTTCATTAATGTGTTTTTCTGATTAAAGATTATTAGATTGACAAGATTTTAGTTAAGAGCATTTTATTAACTTAATTAAAAGATAAAGTTGCGAGCACAACTAGAATACAGGTGTGTTCCCATCACATCAGTATGCAGCACTGCCGTCTATCGGTCACAGTCCGGTTGACTTGGAGCCAATCACCCGTGACGAGAAAATCTCATGCTGGCCATACCAGCTTTAAAAGGGAATGGTCGCCAAGGATGAGCTTTTATCAACAAATTCTGTTTTTGTTTGTTTGTTTGATCGGGATTAAACGTCGTACTCAAGGATGTTTCGATTATATGATGACGAATAGTCCACTTCACAATGGACTTTTTTGGAGCAGAACGAAGTCCTATTGACATCTTAATATACCTCAATTTCTTTCATTTATTAAAAAAAAAATAAATCTTTGGTGTCTGATATGCAAGTTGACAATTGGATTAAAGTGGATATCAATTAATTACGATGCGTGGTAAATTTCAGAGGCACAATTTAATATTCGGCTGAAGGGTCTCCCAAGTAGCATGGACGGTTTCTCCTGTGGTTTTTAATTTTAGAGAATATAAAAAAATTATATTTTCCTCGACCTTATTTCGTAGACATACTATAAGTAAATTTTACTATGGTAAACTGCAAACATGCAGTACAAATGAAGCCATGGTATCATCCTCTTTAATCTCTTTAATAAGTACTTTATTAGTTACAAGTATAGAAAGATAGACACCCACACGCACACCATCACACATCTGTTTACATTTTATATTAAAACGAAATCTCTGATTTCTCCCGATACTGTCAATTGTACTCATTTTTTAGTTACGCGAAAGGCATTACACCCAGTACAAATGGAGCCTTGCATTTTCATCTTATTGTCGGTATCATCCTCTGTAATCTCTTTAATAGGTACTTTATTATTTACAAGTATAGAAAGATAGTAGGCCTACACCCATGCACGCGCTCACGCACACCATCACACATCTCTTTACACTTATATTAAATCGAAATCTTTTTCCCAATACTGTCAATTGTACTCATTTTTTAGTTACGTGAAAGGCATATAGGTCTGCCAATTTTTTTTTTTTTTTTTTTTTTACTATTGTCGGGTTATTCTCTATGTCGGTATAGGTTGCCTTTAATATTCATACTACTATAATTGAGGTACCCAGGTCTCTTCAGAGTGGCGAATAGTTTACACCGACTAAAAGCTCTGTTTAAGCAGGCCAAATATTTCGAATTGTTCTGTAAACACATATGCCGTTGACTGGGAGACGCTACTAAGCTAGAGCGAGACCTGACACTGTCTGCTTATTTATCCATTACCAATACAAACAACCGTTTAAGTAGCAGATCAAGGCGCTGTCTGTGAACGTATACTGCACAATTTGGATATCTCCATATCTCGAGGGATTCCCCGATAACCTGCGTGTACCCTGTCGTGTCACTTTACAGTTTCACGACACAGCTCTCTAGACGTGACGTCAGTCACTATAGTGATACGCGCCACCTAGGTTTTAATTAACGCATACACATTCATCTATGTCGAAGGAGTAAATACCATTCTTGTTAAATAACGGTAAGTCCAACTCCGTAGCTAGAACGTAGGTCTTTGTCTTACATCCTGAATATACATGTAGTGTGTCTTTAAACTAAGTCGATTATAATGTGGAATTTTAATGTATGGTTTCAAAAGTTTCGTTATAATGGGTTTTACAGCTGCATGGTTCACTTAATAGCTTTATTAAAAGACAAGAATAAGACCAGTGAGAGTTTGATGAGACCCGATCTTTTCTACGTGTAGGCCTACACCTAAAACGTTGAATGTAGGGCTTACCCTCAAATATTTATTTTTAAATATTAAATTATATTTATAGTACCCTTTTCCACATACATATTCTACTGCCCGGCATGGGCTTAGGCATAGTGGTGTCCACCTGGCCTTTGGCAACACTGAATTTAAGAATTGCTTTATTTTGACACCCTGTTTCAAAAATCTTTAATATGAATGCGATACATGAAGAAAGTTGTTAAAAATGAATACCTAGTTACTTAAAAAGTGAAGCAAAAATACAATTGTGGACACCCGGCAGACTTGTTTATTAAATGCGACTGTAGGAATTTGACAGTCTGCTTAACATGTACTCTTAAAGGATTTTTGTGTGATAGAATACACTGCCTTACATATACTTCGGACGGCGGTAACAGCTTTAAAACAGCTATATGATAATGTCAAAAATGGAACTGAAACTTATACAGAAACCTCCTTGTAGACCAACCCGTATTTCAACAAAGGTTCCAACATCGCGTTTCATGGGTTTAGCAAACTGTTACAAGTTACATGTCCCTCGGGATCTGAAAGACCGACACAGCAAGATGGTCATTAACGGCTTCCATATATCATCCATAATTCACTTTTACTGAATAATATATATATCTGTCTATTCAGGTTTATGGTCGAGCCACAAAGGCAGCCCTACACTGGGTTCAGTGGAGAGAAGACTGTTCAAAATGGCTACTACAAACCGGAAGTCAACTCGTCGTCAAGGCCCTGTATCTTTAGAAGCAGAGAGGAGGAGAGTTATGACCACTGTTCATTTGGTTGAGAAAGAATTGTTTAAGTTTTGGGAGGTGTGGTTAAAACACGTCCGCCTACCGCAAACAGATGTGTTGTTAGACTGTATTTTTCAGGTATATCAAAAACGAGGCTATAAAACGCCTGTTCGAGACGCCTCAGAATTCGACAACCTTCTTGAAATTTGTGAACGAGATGCCGAATTCGCAGATCGTTTGGATATTCCAATTTTACAGACGATATGTGACAGACAAAAAGAATTCTCCTCTGTTATTGGACGAAGTATGACTCGGATGAAGAAGGCCGTGGAAGAGCACTTGACCAAGTACTGCCTTAGTTTTGTCGCGGAAATAGACAACCTAGAAATATTCAGTGTGCTGGAGTATGAAAACAATATCAGCACTTGGAGGGAACAGATAAACGAAGGGTTTAAAAATGTTGACACGATATTAACAGAACTTTCGAAATACGGCAACAATTTTAATAACTATATAGAGAAATACCAAAAAGTTTTGAATTTAATGCAACGCACTTGCGATGCCTTTCAGCCCATGTTGGAGCCAATCAAAGACTGGACAACTGCCGATGAAAATTACCCCCGTAAACTACAAGAAGATATCAGCATTCTGAACAAAGAGAAACTAAATTTTGAAGACGCCAATAGACGTTTCTTGAGAAATGTGGGTACGACTAAAAGTAAAGTTTGTAGGAGACAATACCAGACATTACAAATACAGAATCAAATGGAGTATCTGTTAGAAGAACGAAGAACGATCCGGAGACGTGAAATGGCTGCACGTGGATACATAGAACAAACGGAAGCAGACTTGGAGAAAAAAAAGCGGGAGTTGAAAGATCTTGGTGAAAAATTTAATAGTCGTAAACACACAGCCTCGCGAAGCTCTTTACACATGTGGAATGATTTAGCGGAACAATATCGCCATGACCTGATGACATTAGAACATAAACTAAACACACTAGATTCCCAAATGCGGAACCTGCGCACGGACCGATATATGATACAGAAAGATATTCATGCCATTCAAAAAGAACTTGACGGAAGTATAAAATCCGGAAACTCAGTGACAAACAGTATGGAATCCGAGGAACAGGGAGTTCGTATCACGCATGATACACTCAAAACAATCACATCTAAGGTAGAGGCTTTGAGACGGATAAGAGAAATTAAGTTACACTCCGATACTGTGAAGAAGATACATCGGTACGGTTACAGTCCTGGTGGAAAGCTCGTCCTCACAGGTAAGACAGTCTTAACTCTCTAAAACACCTAAACCATTTACCACAGGTAGGACAGCCTTCATTTTGTAGAAAAGCTAAACCAATTATCACAGGTAGGACAGCCTTCATTTTGTAGAAAAGCTGACCCATTTATCACAGGTAGGACAGCCTTCATTTTGTAGAAAAGCTGACCTATCACAGGTAGGACAGCCTTCATTTTGTAGGAAAGCTAAACCAATTATCACCGGTAGTAGAGCCTTCTATTTGTAGAAAAGCTAAACCATTTTTCACAGGTAGGACAGCCTTCTATTTGTACAAAAGCTAAAACATTTGCCACAGGTAGGACAGTCTTCATTTTGTAGAAAAGCTAAACCATTTGTCACAGGTAGGGCAGCCTTCCTTTTGTATAAAATCTAAACCATTTGTCACAGGTAGGATAGCCTTCTAGTTGTAGAAAAGCTAACCCATTTATCACAGGTAGGACAGCCTTCATTTTGTTGAAAAGCTAAACCATTTGTCACAGGTAGGACAGCCTTCATTTTGTAGAAAAGCTAAACCATTTGTCACAGATAGGACAGCCTTTTATTTGTAGAAAAGTTAAACCATTTTTCACAGGTTGGACAGCCTTCATTTTGTAGAAAAGCTCAACCATTTGTCACAGGTAGGACAGCCTTCCTTTTGTAGAAAAGCTAAACCATTTGTCACAGGAAGGACAGCCTTCATTTTGTAGAAAAGCTAAACCATTTGTCACAGGTAGGGCAGCCTTCATTTGGTAGAAAAGCTAAACCATTTGTCACAGGTAGGACAGCCTTGTATTTGTAGAAAAGTTAAACCATTTGTCACAGGTAGCACCGCCTTCTATTTGTAGAAAAGCTAAACCATTTGTCACGGTAGGACAGCCTTCTATTTGTAGAAAAGCTAAACCATTTGTCACAGGTAGGACAGCCTTCATTTTGTAGAAAAGCTAAACCATTTGTCACAGGTAAGACAGCCTTCTATTTGTAGAAAAGCTAAACCATTTGTCACGGGTAGGACAGTCTTCTATTTGTAAAAAAGCTAAACCATTTGTCACAGGTAGGACAGTCTTCTATTTGTAAAAAGGCTAAACCATTTGTCACAGGTAGGACAGCCTTCATTTTGTAGAAAAGCTAAATCATTTGTCACAGGTAGGACAGTCCTCATTTTGTAGAAAAGTTAAACCTATTATCACAGGTAGCACAGCCTTTGGTTTATTTGTACGCTGGGTTCAATATCCCAGACAACGTCCGCTTACTCAAGACAAGGCATCACGAAATTCTTTCAAGGCACTTCTATCTGGCTTGTATTTTAATGAACATAAAAGAGAATTTCATTTAGTTGGTTTTATCGAATGGTTTCAGTGAGTAAAGTGTACGGTACATAATTTGAAAATATAACCGAATATAAATATGAGAAGTCAGTTTATTGGCTTGGGCAGATTTGAAATCATAAGATACATGGGACTAGTGTCTGCGCCTGGACACAGGAATGGCTTGAAATTTCTCTGTAATTAAATCAACTTACTACTTTTGGTCTCGCATCACCTAGAGTTGTACATAATGTATTGTGCTTTGTCTTATGTTTCGACCAGGCTTGTTTACCATTTTTAAAAATTCGCTGTTATCTACGTGAAAAAAAATCAGTAAATCGATTAACTTTCTTCCGCATGAATGTACTTTGCTCACAAGTTGTCTGTGCCAAACTCTTTCCATAGTCCTCAAAATATCAAAAATAAACTAATTGTTCTTTGTCCACTGCAAATTGGAATGTGTAAGCATATATGTCAGGCTGGTCCCCACAATGTAGGAAGACCAAGTTCTTGCTAGACACTGGCATATCTGATAAGGCATCCTTCCTTTGACAGCAAACTAGAACTGTATATTATTTGGTATAGACAACATGTCTGAACAACCTCGGCCATTTCCGTACTGCAAATAATCTCGGATGGAATTCTTCATTACAGCGGAGGTAACTCACATCATCATATAGCTGAGTTATCCACGTGTTTCTTGTTTATGTCTGAAGGCTATTCTTGTGTTTATATGATGCCGTCATTGGGGCTACATTTTTATTAAAATGCTTAAAGCGGTCGAAATTTTAATAACTTGCAAGAAGTCATATCTACAAAAGGAACAGTGTTTTGTTTTAAAGTGATTTTACACGAAAAACAGGCCTGTTTGAAGTGGGTTTTTTTTAATACTTATCCTCGGAGTACTTTGGCTGATTTCCACGCATGCGCTTAAAACATCCGGCGGCTAACATTACACGTTTTCGTGTAATATCATTGCTTCCATTCATGTCCAAGATGACTGTACCGGTACGGAAAGTTTCGAAGGATGTTCCGCGACATGCGGTCCGAAGAGCCTAAAACAATATAGTGATGAAACCAAAAATGCCCCTCGGATTAGAGCCAACAGTCTTTTGAAAATGGAAATCTAAATGTTGACATTGGACAGCTGAATAACTTTACCGAAACATGGGTTATGATATTTCTCCCCTTGAAATGAAGCTTTGGGATTCCACCATCTCGGCCAAGGCATTTAAGGCGTCCAGCTGGCATAGAAGTTCAACATTTGTCGAGTATTCCTTTAGTACATATGTAATATCACTTTGATGATCTCCAGTGGAAAGCACTGTCGAAATGGTTGACTTCAGCGATCGATAGTACGCCTACTTTAGGAGAGGCGTTAATATAGGTCGCCTTGACCTGTTCGCCAATCCACTCCATCTTTTCTGGAAATGAATATTGTTTAAATCATAGAACACTTACTTTATGCAAAATACTTATTTAGTTTGGAGTAGCTTTCATTCGAATTGGGAATGTATTTCTGACATGATTGTGGTGTTAGTCTAAGGTTAGTTGCTCACAGCATCCTTTCATTGGGTGAATTGTTGAGGAATTCTGCTGATATGCTAAGAAGTCTATATCAATTCTACCTTTACATATGTGATGTAGAACAATCGAGCCTGTGTTTAATCTTAATGTTATATTTAAAATATATGATTGGGTTTTTGGACGTTACAGAGATATGTGAACTGGTTTTAAAATCCCAAATAAAATTATTTTATGTTATCACCTTAACGACCGACAGTAAGCTCGACTGCTCGAACCACCAACTGACGGAGGGACTGGCCGACCAGCCGACTGACTGGTCGACAGACGGAAAGACCGATTGACCGACCAACACAGAGATAGAAACTCAAAGACAAAGGGTGGGGCTTAGATCTTCATGCTTGCTTGTATAAATCCTTTATACTTTAAATATTTTAGTTTACTGATTGTAGTCAAATCAACGTTGCATTCAAACGATATTGAATTATTGAGGAATTTTGCAGATTCCTTAGAGGAAGCGTTTAAGTTGACAGCCGGTGAGATAGGCAAGGACTGGAGGTTATTGTACCAGAGACTGCCATTCAAACCTGACCGGGATGTCATATCTAGGGCACAGGACATCGAGAGTAAGTATACACCCAGGGGACCGTTTCATAAAGCGATCTTAGCTTAAGTAACTGTCATGACAACACTATGTCCAGGTCTGGTCGTCATGGTAATTACGGTTTGCGTAAGCTAAGATTGCCATCCGGCTTGTGAAACGGGCCCCAGAACCCTTAAGGCTTCCAATCAATAAACTTATTCATCCGAGTCAGTTTTTAAGTTTAATTTACATGGACGCCCACAATTAGTTTCTATTAAATAATTCAGATTAAAACAATTTAACGCAGCATTTTTTTTAGCCCACAGTCATTCTGACTGTGGGCTATTCTCATCACTCTCCGTGGTCCGTCCGTCCGTCCGTCCGTC
>JARFOD010094311.1:0-17361 GCA_031763545.1 Mopalia muscosa | reverse complement strand
CTATCCTGTTCACGTCGTCATGTCAAAAAAAGGGACAGATCGTGACATATTTGTTGCCATGGAAACCTGAAATTTGTCCGGAATGACCCCATTTTCAATAGGAGTCTAGTTTAGCATCATATTAAGCTGCATTCCACATTTGAAGTTTCTATCTTAAGCGGTTTGGCTTCTATCCCGTTCACATCGTCATCAGGGAAAGTTGGACCGACGACCGACCGACAGACAGAGTGAGTTATAGAGCTGCTCAGTCGCAGTTAAAAATTGTGTTGAAAGATGTTGAAAATAATTAAACATATAACTATCGAATAGGATTGGTACCCCTTGATTTTAAATGTTATCTATAATTTAAACGTAAATACATATGATGAGTACATATAGATGTATGTAAAAGAGTATATTTTTGTTTTGTTAAATGTTGCATACTTTCTACGTGTCCCATTTGTAACACTAACAGCATTTTTATTTTAATATGCTCGTCTTTAAGTAAATTAAGAAAGAAATATTTACCAAAACATGTATATCGAAGAACAAGTGATATAATATATAGATTTTGTTTAACTCAAGAAAAAATTTTTTTTTTTTGAAATTATATCAGCAGTTTATTGTACAGTATTATGCCTTCATTACTTACGTATTAGCAGTACCTCACTTGCCACCCTCAAGGGGGATATTAAACAAACATATCTGCCTTCACATCACCTGCATTACTATTACCATTAAGAAGACCTTTTCTAATAATTTATCTGACGCTGCTGTTGATAACGACACCATGTTACTGGTGTCTGACGCAGAACTTATGTGCACCATGTTGGATATTGAGACAGGCATTTCGACTGCTTTTCATCGGTAAGTCGAGCTTCACCATCAGACAACTGAGATATTTATGCTGTGGTAACTCAGATTTCTAGAACAAGGTATTGCTGTACCTCTTCAACTGAAATAGTCAAACATTTGTTAAGGACAGTACTAGTGTTTACTTCTCAGCAATATCTGACCACTAATAATATACCTATTGAAAATAGGTGTGTCATATGGTGTTCAAATCAATCACCATCATCAGAAACCCGTTATCTGCAGTGATTCGTTGGATCGCCGTTTGGCTATAGCAATACTCTTACGGCCAAGCCACCAGCGAGAGGTTACGACGTCCAGTTTTGCTGAATACCGGGCTATTTAACCGATTGTCATGAAATATTAAAAAGACTAAATTCATATTCATTGAGCCTAATATTAAAAATCGGATGTAATCCACGTGTTCACAGAAGTAATACGGAGATGGAGCGAGTAAAACAACTTAAATATTTGGGAATTTTCTTAAATGAAAAATTAAAATGGAAAACTCACATTGAATTTATACGTAAAAAAACCGCCAGAAACACTGGTGTCATCAGCCACGTTAAGCAACATATCAATAGAAAATCATTATTCATTCTTTATTATTCACTGATATACCCATATTTAACTTATGGATTAACTTTGTAGGGTAACACATAAAGTCCCATTTAAATCCTCTTTGTCTAGTTCAAAAACGAGCCGTTCCCGCAATTACGTTATCTCATCGGCTTGAACATATGGCCCCTATATTTTTATTTCTGAAAATATTGCCTTTGCCTCTACTTGTCTCTCATAGCAATCTCAACCTTACATACAAATACTTCCATAATATTGATCTTATTTCCAACGACGTTCTACATTATATGATTAAATTAAATACTATTCAACCTCATCGAACTCGGCACCGCGGGTTCGATTTCCATATACCAATACTCAGAACAAAGCTCTCTGATCACTTGATCAGATTTGTTGGCCCCATAGAATGGAATAATTTACCAACGACATTCCGCAGTTTAGCATCTGCATGTCTATTTAAATAAATACTATACTAACATGTTAAAAGATTTGTACATGCGTATGCATGCGCCCTCAAGTATTGTCCAAATTATATATATGCTGTTGGCATGCATGTGTAAATACTTTAATTTTCCTATACCCATTCATATTTCAACGTCATTTAATTCTATAACGGGATAGAACAAGCCCCTAACGGCTTTATTCCCTCCATTTAATTTGTTCAACAGTACCTGTATATAAATTATTATTATTTATGGTGAATAAATCAAATTCAAATCAAATTTGGGTATACCTGGGAATTTAGCTGTAAACATGGAAAGAAGAGCAGCCCTCAACAATCCCATTTCTCAATGCAAACCATATTCTAAAGATCTCAAGTCTAAAATTTCTTATTCCCTTTTAACGTTCAAGAGGTCTATGGATTAGGAAGTTTAAAAATATATTTCATGTCAGACGTCCTGCTATTGGACACAATGTTAACCTCACGGAATGTGTCGGAAGGGACCAGGCGATTCTAACACTGTGTCCTATAGGCCAATCACTTTATACAAATTCTGCTTTCAAACAATTGATCAGAGTGTTTTATTAAATATATTTTATTATGAATAGTTGTAAATAACTAGTTTTGACACTGTTTTTAAACACAATATTTACAATTTTTATGTCCAAAGCGAAGCATTGAAAATATTGACATATTCTAAGTTGGCACACTTGTGTATGCACTTTGAATATGATTTTTTTTCTCCGATGTTTTATGCCGAATGAGCTGCTGGTTGAAAATATATTTGAATACATACAATTAGATACAACTAAATTCAAATATTTCATGCCGAAGTGCAGCCGAAATAACGCTGATTGTGGTGTAGAACACTAATAATCATTAAAACCACATGGTGCTACTTCAACAGTACACCGGATATGATTGTAAATATTTAACAGCTGATCTCTGACACCCTGATTTTGTCTGTCATAACTCAACACTGGAGGAAAACACTAGGCTCCAAACATTATGGAAACGCTTTACATCTTGGATGAGATAGTATCAATTTTTTGTTGGAATACACCGCCAAATATAAAGGCTTTAAAATGGCATTAAACCCCAATCAATCAATAAAAACCGATTTTGGCTGCTTCTATCTGAACATTTATTGTTGTTAAATCGATTTCTGTCCTAAGTTCGCACTATAAGGCAGTAGTTTGCGTTATTACTTAAATTGTGTTCCGACATTTATTATATCTCATAACTATAACTGTTTTCTATAAAATCAACCAATGGGTCCATCAAGGTCTTAAGGGGAAAATGTACCACCAAATAATGGGTTGTGCTATGGACAAAACATCTAGTGACAATTTTTACTGATGAGTCAGAGAGGGAGTTTCTCAGAAAAGGGTGCAAACAGCTCCGATTTTACTTTCGGTAGTTGGATATATCCTCTGGCAACAAGAGATGAAAAGCACAGTGTCTCCTTTACTTGGGTTCCATATTCGGTTAAAACGACAACAAGTCGCAGAATGCCTAATAGTGTTGTTGGCTGTGTTTGCTATTTGGGGTCCAAATGTATGTTCCGTTACTAGTTCTGCAAATAAAAGAAGATGTATTGATTCAAATAAAAGCCCTTTAGCTTGATTTCCTTCATATAATAAAATCTCCAAGTTGTTTTAAATGACCGGCCGTACATGTCAAGGGATGTGTCAATCACTGTGTCGTCAATAATTGGAACAAGTTTATCGAGAAAAGTTCCATTGAAATTTGTGATGGCTTAAATTTATGTTGCATAAAATGTAACCAAAGAAATCTAATTATCTCTTTGCATTCCACGTGTGTTTATTCAATCGTGCAACTCAGCGAATACCGATTTTATGAAGTGTTTGAAATTAATTTCAAAGTCCTAAACAAATCTTGTGACACGCCAGGATGCATTTATATTATGTTAACGTGTAATATATGACATCAAAGAATGGAGGAAAAAAACACATCAAAATGCAATTTTTCTTCGATGAGATTGCATCTATCGATTTGTAAAAACCAACGATCTATAGGCAGGTTCTTTAATGAATTTTAAAGAACTTTCAAGCCTCACTCGACTTTTCTTTTGTGAAACACTTGAGCGCATCCCGAGCAATAACTGGCTTGGTTTTTACTTGGTATGCCGACAAAATTATTACTATGGTGTGCAGCATTATAAAATAAAATCGATACACGGTGAGTGCTAGAAAACAGTGTGATACCATGAAGTAAAATCCGTCTAAAGCTTCGGATGTCGACAACTGATTCCCTTAACTACAATCTGCAAGTCATCACGATTGTATAATGTAAGTCCTGGGTTCCTCTAACAAACTGCTTATGGAAGCTTTAACAGTGATATCCATCTGAGCTCACTGAATTACAGACAAACATAGTATATGTCCATTACGTCAATAAATATTGTGTGCATAATACATAACAGTGGGAAATGTTAAGATGACAACGGAATCGTCAATTTAATTAAATGACATTCTATAAGAGTTTTTGTGTAATTGTCAATCACTACAATGCAAATAAAACTCTAAATCTTGATAATAAGGTGCAATATTCGAAACCTGTAAGGATGAACAAGCCATGTGAAGTTGAAATAGTTCATTGTTTTATTTGTTGATAAAAATAATTGTCTTTTGGTCCTGCATGCTTTTTATAAAAATGTAGGCTAGAAAGCGTTTAATTTTAACATTGAAATTGTATTCGGTTCTCTGCAAGAGTACAGCTTAAGGAGATTTTCAGGATCTCTAGCACTTCAGTTTTTGTTGAAATTTAAGTGTTCAGCTCTGTTTGATCTACACCCGTAAAATTTGAAATTCTTGTAAGTGACATAATAATGTAGTAAAGGGTATGTCAAAGTAAATCAAATATTGCCGAGAAGCAGTGGTGTGATGTAAAAAAATCCCAAGCAGTTGCGAGAGGCTTGGATGTCTTCTTATTTGATTATAGACCTGGGGGATATATCATGGGTGACTTAAATTCGATGACACCAGCCTCTTCGGACATGCATCGAGCGGAAATTTATCTTGGTGTGTTTTTCCTGCTTGCTCTGATGAAATGTGTAATATTCAAGGAATCACAAGCAAGTTTATTGGCATCCTGCTGAGTCATACTTAATATTTCCTGTATTTCCATGTCACACCATAGTGTTATATCATAAAACAAAGCAACGACGTCTCATACGATTTGTTTAGGGTCCTGAATCTAAAATAACGGGCTCTTCTCTGTTTTAACACTTGCGTATCTTTCAGTTTGCTTCTGGTTATCAAATGACCCAAAGAAATGAAAAAACTTATTAAGCAAACTATCGAGATTAAATTCCATTTCCTAGGGAAAACGTTTCTGCAGATACACTTTATTCTTTTCAAAATTTTCTAGAGAAACTCGTTCCTCCTTATAAGACATAAGGTGTAGTGCAAAGCCATGCTTCAAGCTGTCGAGTGTCAACAACCTCGAGCTCAAGATAAAGCAGAATGACGTATATGCAAGTTTTTAGTGAAATTCTTTTTATGGGGACATATAATTTGAGAAATATTATGGGAGCATAATAAGGAAAGATAAAAGACCTTCTAGTCGTGTACGAAAGCAAAAAGGGATTCAATTTAAATGCATAATACATTGATAAATTATGGTTTTATTTTGTTCAGGCCGGTTTAGGAATATTGATGGGATTGCACAATTCCATTCTGACACTTGTGAGACGATAGCTGATTGGGGAATTAGCATGGATTTTGATTTTATCCTCGATAAAAATAATAAATTATACATTTAAGTTTAAATACCATAAATAACATCGTGAATGGTAGAAAGAACAACGCCCTCGACGCTTCACATCTGGTGGGTTATCTCTTTCAACCTACCACTCCAGCAATATTAATGGTACTCAAACTTCACTGCATAATATCCTATCCTCTCTATGCATTCCAATCATCCCGTGAAATATAAGACCGATCATTTTTTACAACTTGAGGATTTTATTGAATGGAGGTAATCAAACCAAATAAGTGTGGATAAACACAACTTCTTTCCCCTATTAAGCAGAACCCATTTCTGCTTCTACATTTGAACAACAAAGAAACCTCCGCCGTGGAGATGTTGTCTATTTACCGAATCAGCCAGAAGAATAAAATCAGCGATGCGCGTTCCTCTTACCATATTCTTATCATTGACTAAAGCAGTAATACCAATGTGAAACGGTTGCTGTGCCATCGTTTTTACCAAACATTTACAAGTGCTTATTTAACGGATTTCTGACGCTATATTGATCAAGTATATCCAGACTCTCATCTATGTGGGAGAAAGCACCGAAAACATAATCCTTTGTACTGCTCTTGTTTTCTTACACAATGGATATTTCCACAACCCATATGTTTCTCTGGTGTGGTACCGTGAATTCGTAATTTAAACACAATAATCCCTTTATCCGTTCATTACTTCCAGCAGGAAACTCCCCAGCACCTTTATGATTTTGATTGATTGACGTCACATTCAGCTGTATTTCAGCTATACTGTGG
The DNA here is from genome assembly GCA_031763545.1 of Mopalia muscosa. Classification (NCBI taxonomy): domain Eukaryota; kingdom Metazoa; phylum Mollusca; class Polyplacophora; order Chitonida; family Mopaliidae; genus Mopalia; species Mopalia muscosa. The sequence continues at coordinate 10,980 of JARFOD010094311.1, read as the reverse complement.
CGTGAACATATTGCCAATTTGTACTCACGTTTTTATATTGGAGAGATAATTCCAATCTGAAGCACCCTAGGCAACAAACATCAAAAGGAGAAACAAAATAAACCGAATAGGTAATACATAAGTGTTAAATCTTCAAATATGTCAATATATTAAGTAGTTCAGATTTGGATGTAAAAATTGTAAATGCGTTGTTTAAAATTATGTTTATTAGAGCTATTTAATTCCGGAAAATCAAACCTCGCGATACAAACCGACTCGTTTAAGGAACCCCGACGACAACTTCGACAGAAATATTGTTCCCATGGTAGTGAACATCAAAAAGGGAGAAAAAAATTTAACTGAAAGATAAATGCTAAAATATGTAAATATATCAAATGTTTATTTTGTACCGAAAAGTGTTATATATGATGTTTAAAACTATGTATAATCATTAGGTAAAACAACTTTATTTTTTTTTGTACTTTGACGAACGACTAACATAGCGTGTTCTGTGGACTCTCAACCGAGGTTGCAGATGCATGTAGTCGACTCTTCGCAGATAGTATTCATCCGGACTCCCTCGAGAAGGCGGAGGTGGTGGTTGAATGTCCGCCGTAGAGGAAAAAGGCTCGATATCTACCTCCATCCCTTCCAAGGCGTCGAAGCGGTTCTCCGACAGAATGAATTTATGTGTTGATGGCTTCGGTAAGGCTCCATACCATGTCTCCAATATATATGGTCATTGGATATAGTGTCAACCTCAACTCATCCTTGCTAGGTATACAATAACATGTTCTTAAGAGTCAAAAAAACGTTCCCATTTTATCATTTGACTCTGATGCACTCGATCTCATTTTGAAAAACACGACTAGAACTCTGTGAATCTACAAAAAGTATCTAGTAAAAGATTAGATAAGGAAGCCCGAACTGCTGTTGATGTGAGAAGCCGCTGAATGTCGCTTAATGAAGCTACCTGGTGACATTCCTTCAGGGGAGTTGTCGAACCCACTCTGTGTTTTTTCGGATGAAATATCTGTTGACTCAAAGACCTTTGAGTTATGACATTTTCTAACAGATAATTGCCATTTTGTTATAGATTTTTTCTAAACGAATTTCGGTAGCGTTTTCCCCACTTTCAAGGTGAGCCAATAGATCAACACTTTAATTGCGACGCATACATGTAGCAAGCAGCACGACGCGCCATGTGTTATACCATAATTAATTCAGGAAAGGCGTACCATCCTAAGGTCACGCAAGTCCGCACGATGACCAATTTGGGAACCGTTTGGAGGTAACATAAATGCACTTGATATACTTTTGGTCTTACCCATTGACAAACTGACGGCTTAACGCTATAAGACATCGGCAACTAGGCAATTAAAGCCGAATTGTGTGTGTGGGAAATTGATGTCCCTGTACCCAATCATTGTTTATAGTTTGATAATAACCATCGCATTGGTTTGTGTTGCTACACATTGCTCGATTTACAACGAATTTTAGATTTATCGTTTGAAGTATAAGATCTCTGTTCAAAAAGTCAAACGAAACTGCTAACACTGATTTGTCATTTTCCTGAATAATAAAACATACAGTTACGGTATGAAGCGGGATAGCATTCAAGGGCAATAACTCTATACGACAATCGATAAATAATAAATGTGATACATAATTCGGTCGATCTTATTAAATATCGAGAGCAAAAAATACGGCATTGCAAAATGCTTGGGGAAATCAGACTTTTTCTGGAATGAGTCACTTATCTATATCAATGACTGATAAGATGCCAGACACACAGAGTCCAGATCAATGAAACACAAACTGCATCTTTAGTTTAATCAGTACAATAAGACTAGCGATCAACAATAGGAGGGAGGTGTGGAACCCTTCTATTATAAGCAGCTGGACGAATTACACATCTCTAAGGGCAGTATTGTCATATATGATCAGCAACCCCCCATTCATAGTAAGGTTCCGCAATTCTACAGAGCCCATATCACAATATATGTTGGAAACATGCAAGATAGTAACACATTGGATATTAACATCTAATTTTCAGTTGCATTGCCAATAGTTCAGGGTTAACGACAAAAGGAAACGGTAATGGCGTCATAATGACAAGTAAACTAAAGCACCCTGATCGGATCTTATCCCTCATTTAATGATTTGTCAGAGAATCTCATTTACACGAGGAAAATGTTAATCTGGGCTGACACGTAACTGGCAAGCTAATCTAGTTTTTTGTCTCACAAAAGCCAATTAACTGTCAATTCGGGCAATCAGAGAACTCTTCTAAAAATAAAAAAAGCAATTTACACTGATTAGACAAAAAGCCGATATACAGACACAACTGTTGCTAGGATAGGTACTTACATGGTATTTCACTTACACGATGATGTGCTAGACGAATGGGTGAAGGAGACCATGCTCAACGCAGGAAGTTCCCTTCAACAAGGACAGATTCAGAGTCGGATGGTTGGTTGGTTGTTTTGTTTGGTGGGCGCCTGCAGCCTCACGGGTTATTCGCGCCATAACTTTATGTTAATAATAATACCTAAACTTACTTACATCACGGAATTATTATAACTTTTGCTTCTGTTCTTATCTGGATATAACAGATTCCCCAGTGTAAACTGAGTCTCATTTACGTTAGGTAAAACATACATATTTCCACGAGGTGTCACTATTGACAGCCATTTTATATAGTCTATAAAAGGGAGATAAGCGACTGTTGATTACAAATACATTGTAATCCCAGGTGATTTGTAATCCCAGGTGTTAGGAAACTCTCTATGAATCAATCTGTTAACGTTTTCCGTACTTTATCTTAATTTAATCAAGAAAAGAATCAGGAGACATGGCAGTAATTTTCCTTGATAAAGTTTGAATTAAATCTCCCAAAGTCGTTCAGAACAATTTTCGACGAACTAAGATCCTGAAAACTCCCGTTGCCTAGGGGACCATTAGACCTTCACCTAACTTGGCCTGATCCATTTTCAATCATGTCCTTTACCTGCCGATTTGGGAAATCTTTATCTATTATTTTTGTTTCATTCTTATTATAAATGTTTGGAATAACTGTATTTGGTCATCACATTCATTGTTGGAAAAATCAAACATACCAAAAAGAAAGTATTTTAAAAAAATATTTTTCTTTAATAGTCGTAATTGTACGTAAGATAATTATAGAATAAATCAACGAATTTAAACAAATTTTTATTATTTAATAATTGTATTTGGCTGTCGAATTAATTATGGGAGAAATCAAACATACCAAAATAATAAAAATATATGTGTTGAATCATATTACATCTGCTAATCAGTTTTATTACTTCATAAGATGTCCACTTCAAATAGTGGTGGATGTAAAATGTTTAAAAATAAATCAATTGATTTTAAACCAGGCAAAAACAGGTTATAACAAGTTTCGTGGATAACAAGCATTAACCCATATTCCGCTTCTAATGCTGAGAATTTGGTCGTTTGGGCTAGGATATAGACAAAGGGTTCAATTTGTTCCAGAACGATAGGAAAGTGAATGGTTGTGAGCAGATAACTTTGATATTTTGGGGCAAATTGTTCTAGATTGGCGGGAAGATGACCCTGGTCATCTTGAACAAGCTTGTGAGCTAGAATCGGTTCAAAAATGAACTTATATAACAGAACAACGGAAATGTTGTTAATATTCCCTTCCGAGCACAACACAAAAATGATTCCTTGTCTACAGCTTTGGGAGGTTCGTCATTTTTAACAGATGCAACTTAAAAGTAGAAACTGGCGGACAAGCATTTGTCTAGGTTTTCAGTAACTGAGTGATTTTATTTGAGATGTGTTTATACCCTGGATATCACTGTTGATTTCTTTGTTGAAATCTGTGCCCTTTATCAAAGTTTTGCTTTTGGTCAGATTCAAAAGTGTACGGGCAGAATGTAGCATCCATGATTATTCTCTCCATATGCTTCAGTACAAATAGACGTCCTATGGCTGGAACACTCAACAGTCAGGGTCGCCTTATAGTCTGTAGTATACAGACATGATTTGTCGGACCTGCATGGCTTTTACGTCCTTATCTCTGTCGATTTACGAATAATTCTTTACCATATCTGATCAACACGGGTAATCATACAACACTAATTACTCGTTGCCTTTCCGAAAGATTCCCAAGGTTAATACGAGAAAAAGACACCATTATGCATTGTATGTTGTGTGTCTTATCTATTTGAAGAGTCATATCATGTTCTCTATTACACTTATGTGAAACAGCTAGACAAATAAAATGACCATTTGCTTGGTTTCGCGACCAATACGTTTAATGAGTAGAGAACAAAACAAATAAGATAAGACATTTATAGGCCATTTCCTTACGTGACCTCGCATAAACTGACTGTGTAAATATACAGAGCTATGGTAGAGTCAACTACATGTAAACAGTATTTATAATGATCTCTTAACGATTGTGATCCTATCACAAACTGTGGACAGAGAGGGGGTGAAAATGCTGAATTATAAACATCTGTGTTGGGCATATGGACCAGTGTGTTTCTTTAACTCAAATATCCAACCAACAAACACATATTCAACTTATATTTTGTTATTTCTTTGATTTATTATTTGTTTGCTTTTACATTTTAATGAGACAGAATTCTGACCCAATGCTGGTAATTATCACGCAATCCCATGTTGGGCCTGGACGGGGCCGACTGGTTGACTGGTTACACCTTTCCACTAGTGGGGCAACACTGTCCACGTAGTGATGAATTCAACAGGTTCTTTAAACTGATTCGGTTAGTGATTGATAATAAAACATATCATCAGATATTTCCTAAACTATAAAACCGAATATCTTGTTTGAGTGGCATTTAGAAGCTGGTGAATTAGTAAGACATGACGACTGATATGGATGTATATCCAGAAGTTGTACATCCATATCAGTCGTCTTATAAAACCGAAGACCTAACCTAATCTTATCTAACCTTCCATACAGTTTAATTGATGCCTATTTGTACAGTGATTATGGCTTAATTTATTTCTCCAAATGAGTTAGAAATCGGAATGAATGTCTTTTCCCAATAATACAGTCTTGTCTCCGTGGACTGACTGTCTCACACCCGTCTAAAATAATGACTCGGCCAATCTGAAAATCAATACTCACCCTGTTGTGATTGACAACAGCCTTGGGAAGGATAAATAGTTTCTCCTCTATAATCCATATGAATCCATACTCTCAGTGAGTGAAAGTGTACAATAACTATCTTATATTGAACCGTTGCTACATGTGTTATAAACCAATCATCGTGACCTGTATATATAGGGTAATTCGTGTGTGAAATGTTTACTCAATAAGACATGGCTTGTTTCCACTTGTAATATTATTTACTTGTAATATTATTACTAAAATTATTATATACGGTAGACACGCCCTACCTGACTACCTGACATACTTTTCATTACAACCGGTTCTAAGGAGTTCACCTCAACATCGTTGCTGCAGAAATTAGCGATTAAGAACAGGTGACGACTGTTAACCAGGTACCTTTGGTATAAATTATTACGTGGATAAGGCACAAATACTTCACTGATATACACATAACTAACTCAATTTTATTTAAAACTGTCATCCATGTTTTCCGTTCGGTTAATGTCTGATCTCAACTAAAGTATTGTGTAAAGAAGACAACGAAGTCGTTTGGTTTGGTTAGGCATGATACGCCTCTGTTTTGTTCAGGTCAAAAAATAAAGTTAAATCGTCACATGGTGCTATACAGTTTGTCAATGATATGACATATCAACATCGAGCGTTTATGACTAGTCTTGTCACTCTAGTCACAGACAGTCAATTTATCTAAAACCTTGCAGCCTTTAGACACTCGGATGTTTATATTATCACAATATAAATAAAATACAAAAGTGCCCAGTCTTATAAACCCAATTTACATCATTCATCCCAATTAACAGGTGCTTATAGTTGCATAAAAGTTAGTCGATCGAGGCACGTGGTGTTTTTTAATGGTCATATATTGACACGTCATATAGTAATATGATACTTTTGGGGTTCGAAGTTTCCGGTATTCATCTAGTACAGGTTAGTCTTGTATGTATTTTATAGTTGATTAGATGCCATAAGGGAGGGAGGCAGAAGATCTACCGTGTTGACCAAGAAAACATGCAGTATGTGTTCGTAGAATTGAGAATAGTTATGGGCCCGTTTCCTTGATTCAGCTTGTCGCACCTCCTGATATGTACTGCTCACTGCTTTTAGTCCCTCTGTGGACCTCTGCCATACGAAGGAGTCGAGTTTTGGACAACAGCGGGAGTATTATTTACGAAGTCTGTTACAAAGTCTTCTGATTTTAAATCGTATTTTAGTAGGATAGTTTGAGAAGTGGACAATCCGTCGTACATTTAGTGAATACCCTTGAGTACAACGTTAAAGTTTAATAAAACAGCAAACAGATTATTAGTCTTGTAACAGTCTAAAAAATAACATATTACAAAATATAATTTGACCACCTAAATTTCGCAATACGGCTTGAGTTAAGTAAAGTAAAAAGAACGCAATTTGAAAAACCCTTTTATACCGTTGTTGGTTGCAACAAATTGCCCCCACTATATTTCCTGAACTCGAGCTGTGGCATATGTCACCGAAATTCGTTAGGTTTTTACATACAACAGGTTTACGTAGAGGAAAATTCCAACAACAAACGTTTTGATCTGCATCTCGTTCGCTTCACAATAATCTCTGGTGATCTTCAACTGTGATCTAATTGACAAAACATTATTTTGTATGAAATCGAAACAACGAGGCGAAACCCAAATTTAAGACTTACGCCTCAAATCCTTTTCGTTAAGGCTTAGCACCAGTAATTTGCTACATTCCTTTGTCAACAGTTACCAACAAAGATCAAAGCGTAACCAGGAAACATATGGTGATTCATTATCGACACACTTTAAACCTCTCAAATGCTGGAGTCAATTTGTGGAGTGTTCTGCGATTGGAAGACGTGAAATCTCTATTCCGGAGAACACTTGTATAACTTTAGCCTGACATTATGGACACCCCTCTTTTATGTTAGAAAGTTGGTGACGGGGCATAGGTTTCGAAAAGTAAATATTCTGCCAAGAGTTTCACTATAATAACTCAGATAAGGCTGTGTTATTACTAATTTAATCTTAATTTACCAAAAATACCTGTGTTGGGGAGCCACGTCCAGCCGTAGATCTCTTCCCTTATAGTAAAGATAATCGTGCTGTATTCAATGTATGTCTAGAGGGATACATTCGAAGAAATGTTTTAAGGCAACTAGGTCTACATGAAGGCACTCCCCTAGTTGATGTTACTGTCATAGGCAAAAACTATAGAAGCTAAACAGTACCATTATGTGGATAACTGGCTGTATTTGACCACTTTCTTTCTAAAGTAATCAAATTCATTCTTCAAACAGTATCCCGCATCCATCACTTCATCGATCCGTATACACTTAAACTATATGTTCCTGTACCAGCGGTACATATTATGTTAGATCATACTGCCAAGTGATTCACCAAAGTGGAGACTTAAAAAAAAAAATGTCCATAGCAAATCCATGTGGAAATGTTGCGGACAATAGCCGTCAGTTCCAGACAAAAACTGACATAATACTATTAATGGCTGTCACAACAAATTCACGTTTGGTATCCGCTTATTCAATTGTTTTAGCAGGAAATCGATTTTGACCGGAATCCTCCCAGACAATCTGTAATAGTTCTTCGAGTCATTCGCCAGACACCCAATCGTCAATTTCTGCGACCTGTCATCACCAGTCCGGTGAGCAATAAAATCAAAAACACATTAACACAATCTTGTCATACATAGAATGGTTTACGACAGGGGGGTGCGTCTTCAATTGAAATGTAATCTGAACTTAACATTGATTTATCATTTAAGGATTAGTTCTTATTGTAATTAATGTTTAGCCACTATTACCCAATAGCTTCTTTCTTATATTAAGCTGTCTATTAAGTAGACTTTAGATTTGTTTGTTCGATTGCGGTTTAATGCCGTACTCAATGATATCTCATTTCTATGTCTGTCGCTTGCTTACATACGGTGGAAAACGGTGAGAGACATCGTAAAAAGTACATCCACGATTGTCAAAGCCACTCTGTGTGTCTTATTCCTATATACCCCCAGTTCGACAGACGAATTGGAACCCTTGGGGAAATGGATCTATAGTACGATAAAAGGCATACACGCTAACCACTAAACCACAGCTGCTGGCCTCAACATATCGTGTGTGACAAATAAGCTAATATAAAAACTAAATGTACAAATAATAGAAAAAGCCAGACAGACAAACTATTATGAGACGATAAAGTGTTCCTATTATATTTTATTCATACACCTGGCTGTATTGTGCAGAGAACAAATGAACAAATGGTTAGTCAGATAGAACTCTCATTGCTAATAACTCAACATTAATAAAGCGGTATACGCGTTATAATCAATAGACGGTATTGTTGCTCTGTGTGGCCTGGTTGATTTATGTCTGGTGTTATTAACACTGTCTGTATGTATTCGACGGTCGTAAAATCCTGATATTGTGGATTTTATTGTCCCTTTAGAGATTGACAATGGCCTGGTATATCAGTTGGTTCCATAACACTAATATTACCCATTTATTTAACGTGAGGCACAGAAATGGTCAGATATTCATTAAACAAAGATCGATTCTATCTTGTCGCCTGGAGACGGATTGTCCATATTCTTCCAAACAAAACATTCCTGAGCATATTAAAAACAAGTAGTGAGTTATGACGACAAACGTCACTTAAGGTGAACTTAACTTGTACGAGAACAACCAGGGATATATGAGTGGTTTTAAAGACACACGCGAAAGCTAGTATGCCCACATACCATTAAGGCTGTATTATTATTTATTGTAGGCAAAACCTCACGTGACTTGAATGATAAGACATTGACTATCATTCAACGCACATGACAAGTAACGCGAGAATGTATGTGAAAAGCCAATCGTGTACGTAACTCCCACATACATGTGCTTGATAGCAATAAACGAACTATCTCGTAAACCATATCCAGCACAAAAACGGGTAGGTCAAGAAATATAGTGATAAATTTCAGGGACATGTGCCAAAGTAACTTTTTTCCAATTATAGGTTAGAAAACAGGATTTTGTACGGCAGGTTCTTGTAAGCAGCTATTCTTACCACTAGAAATGCAAACACAATTCAGCAGCCTGGAAAAATGAAAGCCACACATCATTATTTAAATAGATTCCATTGACTCGTCTTTCTGAGACTTAAGTAGAAATGGTGCAAAAAAACGTTATTAAATTCGCACGACTTTTTAAATAAAATCCCAGAGTGTACATAGGAGAACCATACACTATCCTATTATTAAGTGTTGAGATTGGGTCAACGAGCTGGGGATAATGACAGTATTGGGTCATCTGATAACTGCTACAATTTCCTCTTATCTCAAGGTCATTTTATTTCCAAATTATCTTTATTTAACTATATGGCCGGGTTTACGGATCAGCATTTTATCCTTCAAATTGTACTTCAGTTGTACTCCAGGTTATTCACTTATATGGCAGGGTGTATTCCAACAATAATTGCCACTAACACAATCATGTAATAGTAAGTGTTTTCCTTTGTTGGGACGGTAATGTTTCTCTTGTGCTAAGTTAAGAGAGCGTTGCTACGCTCCAAACAATTTCCCTCATGTAGAAGGCGCCGTTGGTTAAAGATGAATGTTGGAGACATAAGCATTGAGAACAAAGAGCAAGATTTTATCTGGAGTGTTGCCAGGAGATAAATATGTCATCTACAAAACGAAAGGTACAATATCGCTCGTCCCGCACAGACTTCATCACATCAATCTGCCAATTCTTCTGTCAAATGTTTCAAAGGGGAACTGGACATAAAAACCCGTTCTGGTGTGTATATAAAGACATATGCAATGGTCTGGTGTAAAACTAAAAAGGACTTAACCGGTTAATTTATATGGCCATAAAATAAAAATGTCACAACAACATGAGTTGGTTACTTAATTATCTATGTTCACATGATTTCCATAGAAAAAGGCGCACCTCATAAGGAATGAGTCAGAGACAGTAATTTCTTGGACTTCTTGGTCTCATTCCATGTGGAAGACCTTTAAAGTTGTACAAAATCTGCCGTCTTATGTGGGTACTTTATCTTGTTTACGCCCTCAAGAAAAATAGCCATGGACAGAGACATTAACAGAAGAAATCAAAGTTGGATGTGTTTCTTTTAATTGAAATATATCCTATATCAGAAAAACTGCACCACAAATCTATGAGTTCCATTCAGGCTTTATATGGATCATTAGCCGTAATCAGATAGTATCTGTTAATGTGGACGTGACTTCTATACTAACAAGAGTTTTTAACATCAACATCCATTCATCAATCTTCCGGTGTTGAGTTCAGTAACAGTTATAAAATTTCCCATCGTCTCCCAAAAGAAAACAGTAACATCCGGCCAGTGAATACTCTATACATTTGCTTCCACTCTCTGTTTGGTGCATTTCCAGCGTATTCTTCCACAACGCCCACTTGAAATATCAAATGAAAAACGTTTGATTTGTTTGTATTTTTTTATAAAACTTGCTGAACATGACTCAGTAGAAGACTATGACACCAACCAATTTTATTGTAATATTTCTCAGCAAGATCAGTGGGACACTCACCCCGGTATTATACCTGGATATATGAATACATCGGTATTACACGTGTATGGTGTTGAATAGGCTTTCTTAACTCGCTTCGCTGTTATACCTGAATATAAAACCACGTCGATGATACACTCACTTGGTATGCTGTAAAAAGGGGTTGTATAGTAAGGTGTTGTGATATTTTCTTCATGTCATAAATGTGTTTCTTTGCAATGATTAGCAACAAATTAAGTACGTTTTTTCCGGCACCTATTCCAAATATAATTTTGTAATCTTTTAATTTAATATTTAAATTGCAAATTCTA
>JARFOD010094300.1:0-17361 GCA_031763545.1 Mopalia muscosa | reverse complement strand
TCACACGGTGTGGTTCTGGCAATCGTGGGGTGGTTTTTAGAGGTTTTTTTTTTACCGGTTTTCCATGTTTATTAGGCAAAAAAAGTGTGAAGTGGACAATCTGTTGTCATATAAGTGAAATACCCTTGAGTACGACATTAAAACCCAATCAAACAAACAAACAAACGCAAACTGTTTGGTGATTGAAGTTGTTATTATATAGCAGATCTACAGACCCATTTTGACATTATCTCCTAACAGCTGACCTACAGTTATGCTAGAGGTTTCAAACATAAACACCCAAGAGCATCTCATTATATGTGCATCTTAATTGTTCTGGAGACCTATACTGAAGGTATTGTGTCATCATTGTATTTAGAGTCTTTTGCCAAAAGGATTTTATAGATATGTTTGATTGATTGGGATTTAATGTTGTACTCAGAACACAGTATTTCACTTATATGACCACCGATTATCCACTTCACACTGTTCCTTGCCTTATTAAGATGGAAACCTCGTAAAAAAACAATTGCTAGAGCCACAGTGCAGAGTTCACTCATTTATCTGAGGGTCAGCAGACAGGCTCAATCCTGTGAACAGTACATCAAAGTGGGATTTAGATCTAATAGCCGTAAGCCATATACACTATATAACCTTATAAATAAGACCTAGATATTACACATCCAGGTCTTATCTTCGATTGAATTAAGATGGATGTGTAATATCTACGTCTTATTTATAAGGCTATATACATGTAATATACCTGTTAAAACTATATTACCTTTAGCCTTATAAATAAGACCTAGATATAAGCTTACATATAGATGTACATGTATATCTAAGTTTAGTCCTATATAATAGGCCGTCGACATTTTATATTTATCAGTTGGACATTGACAGTACCTCGTCGAGGTACTGCATATATATCCAAATGATGAATATCAAACGTCGAGGCCTAAGACGGAGGAATTAGCCCTATACATTGTCATTGTGCTAACGTCGACGGCCTTTTTAAAAGGACTATAAGTCTTACTTAGAATACTATATTGTACCACGGCCTACTGACCGTGTAAACAAGCCAGTCTTAATTTTTTTTGACAGATTATACAAACATAGTCAACTGTGGCAAATATGGCATTTTTTCCATATCTTTGAAGCAAACGACCAAAATTCTAGCACTGATCAAGTATATGTTTGTTCAAACCATAAATGTGTAACTCTTCAGAGACGGAGGTAATTAAAATGTAACCCAGTTTGACAGCTGTAAACAACATCCGGTGTGCATGTTTCAATTTATTTCACCAGAATTTTCACTTGCCAAGAAAATATGTGCTCCGTAGAAGATTCTGAAATAACACATATGGAGCCGAAAGGTCCTACAGGGTAAATTTGGCATGTATTGATTTGACACCATTGATATACTCTGCTTGATTGACCTTAAATGAGATGACCACATTGTAAGCTGCAACAACAACATAGTTATTGTTGTCCAAGATCTAGCCTATGGCGTCTTACCTTCCCGATTTTCTTGTTATCATTAAATATGTCAGGCATTAACGACATAAAAACAAGCACTAGTAATTGTTTACAAAGAATTTCGAAACTGCACTGCACTGCCTTAGATCCGGTCGTAAAATAAATCCTTCTTTATCCTTCTGTAAAAAATTATATTTGAGTGTAAAAGATCGATGAATAGAACAGAACTAAAACTAAAAAATACTGTCAGTAAAAGTGAAACTAACCCTAAGCCTGATTCAGAAAGAACATGACGACAGATTTCTTTGTTGACTGTTGTGTAGACTCAGGTGTTTTGGTAATATATCTTGACAGAAATGCAAAACTTGACTGTTGTTTTATTGCATTGTGATTTTCTTTGGCAGCGGTATGTTTATATGCTATTTACAGGTGATGGACCAATTCTACAATTACACCCAAACAACTACAAAAAAATGCTAGGTAGCGTGCCTTTATGATAGAGGGTCTCCATTAACTAAGACTGCCAAACGAATGACCTATATAAATTATATAGGTCATTCGTTTGGCAGTCTTAGTTAATAATTATTAATTATTTATGCGGAGCCGTTGTAGAATTGGTCGTCACTCTAAAAACGATATTTGAGTGTAAAAGATTGATGAATAAAACAGAACTAAAACTAAAAAATACTGTTAGACTTAGGGTAACTAAGGTCTGATCCCCCAAATCAATAAAAAAGACAAAATTTAGAAAAATAGACTATAAATTATACTAAAACACATACGTCAAACCCTGAAAGAGCATGGCGGCTGAATTTTTTTTTGACTGTTGTGTAGACCAATAAACTGCTGTGACTCTGGGGTTTTGGTTATATATCTTGACTTTTAAATAGCAATAATGCAAAGTAACCAAAGACCAATTCTACAATTAGACCATTTATGCCACTACCTACACCATTTCTTTTAAAATTGTTGTATACATTGAAAAAACTGTTTTGTTCTCCTGGCATGATGGTATCTGTTAAATTGTTGTTGACGTATTGTTGAAAGTTTAATTTCAAACAAATCATATAGACAGTGTTTGTGATCTTTGAGCATTTATTCATATTTTTTTGCAAAAATGGCTTGACTTTACTATTTAATATTGTAATAGTATCCTTATTAATGAAACAGTGCATTAATTTGGCTATTTTAATTATATAAATTATATTTTCAGAAGGAACAAAGTATGTATGAAATGTGGGGAAACCGCAACTCTTGTGATTCGTATGAACGACGCTTTCTGTAGGTAAGATTTTACAACATTTTCTAAACAAAGATATATATGCAATCTATGTGTATGTTGGAGCCTGGAGCTAAGAACATGTCGACCTTGCGATCCATCTCAACTCATCTCAACTCAACTACCAGCATCTCACTGCAACTGGCTGCAACTGAATTCACCCGATTTCAGTCGACATGTTCGCTCTTGCGACTGGGTACAACTAGTTGCAGTTGATCGCAAGCGAGTTGAGCATGTTCTACTTTTCTGCAACTGCCTGCGATTGATCAAAACAAAACACATCACATGGTGAATCACAGTACCACTAAAATGCTCATCTTAATTGAATGAAGAAGAAAATAATCGAGCTTTGACAGAGGAACATTTACATGTTTTATAGGGCAAGCAAATATTTTTAAAAAAGGGACACTTGTTGTTAGGCTTTGTTGAAAAAACAACATAAAATTTGGGTAAATATGGTGTTTGTCTCACTGCATCACATGATAAGCATTAACCATGCACCAGTAGTATATAACTGCACAATGAGCATGCGCAGTTTTTCCCAGTTGCACTTGATCGCAGTCGACCTGTTCCTAACCCATTCTGTGATGTTCAGTTGCAGTGAATCCAAGTGTTCTGTAAAATGTAGACATATTCGTGTCGACTGCGTCCAGTTGTCCTCAGTTTCAGTGAATCGCATGTCGACATGTCCTTAGCTTTAGAGGGAGCTTCCTGTTGCTCTGTAGCTATCAGAAGTAAATAACAGCACAAAGTAGATATTTTTGTGGTACTTTTTAAATTAAATTTGGGTGTGTCTTGTGTTGTCCGTTGCCAGCAGCGTTGAGGGTAGTGAGGGGGCTTCTTCCTCTATGTATTCGGCCTGACAGCTGTCTTACATGTATGAGTGAAATAACTTTAAGTGGGACATTAAACTACAATCAAACCCTGGCAATCGCAGAGTAGTTTTTACCAAATTTCCTTCCAGTTTTCCACGGATTTACTTTATGCCAAGAATACTGTGAATTGGACAGCCTGTAAGCATATAAGTGAAATACCCTTGAGTGGGACATTAAACCCCAGCAAAACAAACAATCTTCTATCAGGAAAAAACTGTGATATTAAGAGAACTTAACATAATTCATAATCCAGTTACTATTCACTCCCATCTTAGTTTCACCATTTGGCATTTGTACCTGATGGCGGATGACTAGAACAGTGTTGTCTCAAAAGCTGGTTTATTTGTTGGAAATATGAACAAATCATAATTTGACATAAAAGCACTGTCCAGGTGCATATAATGTTTTGCAGTGGCACTTTTGTACTGTAAGCAAACATTTTTGACTATGCATTAGCTTAAATCTGCTGACAGGTTTCAAAACTGAAACCTTAGTTTTTTCAGAGGGTGCCCTAAGGGCATGTGATATTTAAAAGCTGCTTGCCCCCAATATACTCAACATGCCCTCGCCCCTACCAGTAACCAGAAGCAGGAACCACTAGAGTGCATTAAAGCGATACTCCGGGCTGCAATAAAATGCATACAGGTAAAACAGGCATCATTTTGTGTGTAAGCACAAACTACAGTCAAATTTATCCACACGGCCCTGCTTAGGTACTTTTATCATTAAAGTGATACTCCCGGCTGAAATAACCCATATATCCCTTGAAAGTTGACCATTTAATATACTTAAATATGGCATCGACAGGGTTTCTTCATTTTATAAAATAACCTTAGTTTTACAGATATATACCTTCCTTTGACCACTGGCAGCTGACATTTTGGGCGTGGCCAACCCTGTCCATGATGTCACGCGACTAACACTCTTGTGTGTTACGGGTAAATCACATGTGTGAACCAATGGCCTATATAGGTCAATGGTGTCAACTGTCAAAGGTTTAAACAGGCGACTCTACATGTCTTGTGACATACACACTTATTTTGAAAAGAAAGATATTTGATTGGTCAATATTTGTGGAGCTCTTCTGTTTAATGATAAAAGAATCTAGACATGGCCGCATGGATAAATTTGACTGTAGTTTTTGCATTACCCATTGTTTAAGATCCAATTATAAAATTGATATAGCTTGATCAGAAAATTCGAAAGCATAACTGAACACAAGAAATAATGCCCGTTTTAGCTATAACGCTGCATTTTATTGCAGCCCCAAGTATCGCTTTAAGTGAAACTCATTTCAATTGAAATCAAATGTACAATCAGTTATATACCAACAGATTTACTCTTTTTTAACAATGTATGAAAAAGACAGATTAGCTTTAGTTTTATCTATAGACAAAGAAACAAAGTTATATATGCAAACCTTCTTGGCTAGTGCTTGTAGAATTTTGATAAACCAAGTTGCATGAAAGAGGTGTCTCAATTTCCTGATGTTCTCTGCAAAGTTAGAATTGATCATTTAGGTTTGGTCATGCATGCTTGGGGTTTAATACAACACTAAACATTACTGTTACACAAATGACTATTTGCTGTACCAATGGATGAATTTGTGGTTGTCTTATTACAGGTTTAAACTGCTCTATGTAGAAGGAAACAACCATAATACAACACTGGTACAAAAATGAGACATAAAAAGATAACAAGAGGAGAACCAATGCTACATATATCAATGAAGAAAAATCATTAACATAGAGAACACAGCTATCATAGGTTTTCTGTCTATACCACTAGTTATTGTGTTATTATGTTTAAGGACACATACACTGAATGGTAACTGGATCACACAAAAAGCATAAAGCAAAAGTGAAACTGAAAGCATCTGAATAATCACTTACTTGTACCAGGAAATGGGTAGGGTCTAGAGTCTCTCTTATTTCTTGGTGCAACTGACGAATAACAATAATTACACATTTATCTGTAAGTCTTGTTTTGCACAATTCATTTACTATTTTTACTGTTATTAATCATACCCGAGTGTATGGATTTTTGGTGGATTATGAAAAATCTTCAGATAAGAGGGAAATAAATAAATAGAGAGAGAGAAAAAAACTGCAACTATTTAAAACAACCCTGTACAATAACCAATATTATTAATTTATTTTTACAATTAAGTTGATATTTTCAGTCCAGTCACATTAATGTGCATTGTATACATCAACATTTTGGCATTACAGATAACTTTTTTAAAAAGCCAGTGTAAACTTAACAGTCCATACCTTTAGGTTTCATTTTTGAGTCCTTTTTATCTATAACTGAAAAGAAAAGAATTAAATTAAACCAACTGGGTGTTTCTATAGCACAATCTGATCTGAATTATTTCCCTTGGAAAGATAATTATCTCCCTTGAAAATAAATACTCCACACAAGTAACGCATCTTCGTTTTTTCTTCAACCCGTAGATGAATGAGCTTGGTTTAAATGAATGTAAAAATTTAAAGTCTTAATTCACCACTACACAAATTGAACAAACATAAATATGGCTCTGACAACAGTATCTTTATTAATAATATTTATAACCTAACACAGATACTAGTAAATATTTTAACAAAAAAGACACATTCATTTGTGTACATAGATTCTTTTATATTTTATTACAGAAAACATAAGCAAAACTAAGGTAGGCTAATAAGGTGTCTAAATATAAATTAAAAAATGTTACAGGACTGTTACCAGTCTGAACGACATTTAAGCTGAGAGTTTATTGGCACTTGCTGAGGCCTCTTCTACTAGCATTTTATTCTTCAATACCTGACTATTGTGGCAGATAATATTTAAAGCCTTCATACATTTCTGGAAATCTGCTGGGCCTCCACAACTAGCATTCTATTCTAAAATACCTGACATGTCTTGTAATCTCCATTTCAGTTTGTGCATGACATTGCGTAGCGCTAGAAATAGGCTCTATACAATGAGTTCAAGCGATCTTGATTGAAACTGTTGTAAGAGTGGAACAGTTGAGAATAAATAATACAGTATCCATATCTAACAAATCAGTTTTAGTTCTGAGAGCCCTGTTAGTTTATGCAGTGAAAACACAAGTAGGTTTGCAATACACTTAGCTCTGTTTGATGGCCCCATATTCATTTAATGCATGATATAAATTCAGAAAAACAATAATATCGTTATGTAATAGTTACCCTAAACAGTTATATCTTTTTGCTGAGGTCTATATTAAGTTAAACAGACCCACCACATGTATTAGTCATACATTATATATCACTTCGCCTGTGAGTCTGTTAGCATGTATAGAACCATTCAAACACAATGATTGTTTTATTATGGAATGCATTATATCAACACAAACAATAAAAGAGCATATGCTTCTGTGTTAGGAGTCATATAGAGCCGAACCTCGATTCAAAATTGCAGTTAAGAAAGATTATACTAAAGTCATTATATCATGTTAGTTGAATATAACATTAAGTTAGTCAAAAATGATTTGCCGTACTGAGATATAAAGCTAACATCAACAAAATCATAAAATATATCAATATTTTTTCCAAATAACAATAAATGTAACTGAACAATAAATAATTTACAAAGTTTAAAGACAATAACATACACTTTTTAAATCTACATCACAGCATGTTATTTATATATCACAGATAAAATGTCAAGTTTGTTGGTAAACTATGTTAATGAATATATGGCGCAAAACAAATGTCATCATACAATTTAAAGAATGACATTGCCAACAGGAAGTAAACAGGTAGCGTATAGACGTATAGTCAATAAGAAAATGTCAACTATTCAGTGTATATCAGCTCACCAGGCCATTCTATCCATATAAGTAGAATACAGCTTGATAAATGCAATATATAATCTGTCAAACACCAGAAAAAATTAGGGATATGTCTTGGCCATATTTAGCATTTACACTCTTTACTCTCTGGAAACAGTCTCCTTGAATTTGCCATCCATCTCTTCCTCAGAAATGTGTCATTTCTTCAAAGTTTTTCATACATCATCTGTTCTTTAACCATGAATGAAACCATTCATCCTGTATCCACGATTGAAGTCATACTTTTTGAAGCAACACACAGGGGTGAGGGAGGGAGAGCTGCATTCCTGGCCATGATGGCTCACTTAGACAGCGCACAAAACTGGGAAGTCAGAAAACACATTCACAACATCATAGTTGAACTGTGATTCACATCCACTTGATGACATCACAAAAATATTATAAATAATAAATTTTATAAAAGTAATGAAAAAAAATAATTCAATGGGAGATAATCAGTTTTTCAGTTGTACAATTCATTTCTGTTGATGAAGAGTAGCCTCCCTTGAAAAGTGATCACCTATAATCCCTGTCCTCATAATAAGGGTCGTGCTGAAAATTGTCCATACCTGAAATGTAGATAAACACAGAAAACACAAGTCAGTTAAGGTTTTGGTAAATGTTTTATTCCAGATATTTATACAGGCATGCTTTCTACAGAAGAAATGGGTGACATAACAAACAATCGTGATCCAATTCTAACCACACTGCAAGAAAAGGGGAAAAATGTGCATGGAAGTCATTTCATCATTATTTCGCACATTTCTGTGCAAACCGGGTCTTCCCTAGGTTATGCAACCTTATTTTATAAAGACCAATTTATAGATTTCCCAACTTGTTTGCAGGGTTTGTATATATTTCCAATTTGACACTAATTTTGTCAATCCAATCATCAATGGAGCCATTTTGCTTTATTTTTCATAAATGCACGGCTCATTTATGTATTAAGCAATTTATACAAGAAGCAGAAGTGTGGCACACTACATAGAAAAAAAAACACAACACAAAAAAAAAAATTACAATATAAGTCTAATTTAATATAAGTCTAAAAATAAATTAGATTTGACTGTTTTTCTATTTATATGATGAAATATGGTCCATAACACACTGTTTCTTAGTTTTTATAGGGTGGAAAACCTCAAAAAGTCAAAACCAAACCGTGCTCGCTGGAGTAACATCATTCAACTCACTCCTTTGGGTACATTAAAGTAAGATAAGTAGGGGAACATGCTAACGCCTAAGCCATGACTAATGAACGTAAAATTAATTAGAAATGTTGATCAAACTAACCTGAAATGTTCCTCACAGGATAATACCTTGAACGTCTAAAACAGAAAAATAGAAGTAGTGAGTTTGAATTTAATCAATGTATTATTGTATAGGAATTGTACTAGTGTATAAAAACTCACTTCACTACTACACAATTCTCAAAGTTTTTTTTATGCAGTCAAAACAATAAACTCCATAACCTAAATAGATATATATGTGCTGGGTGTCCTCCTGCAATAAATCTGTTGATGCTATCCAACACCTCTGAATATTCGAACAAACTTAATCATGAGGTAATCCAGATCATAACTAATCCTTGTTGCATCAATTCAAATGGAAATTAATATTCTCGTCAAATAAATTATGTGATTTCAATGATATAATCAAACACTGTATAATCTGTTTTAAGTTCATGTTAAAACTTTGTATTCTCACTGGAGCCATTAGGAAATTTGAGATTTATATTAACCAAATGAGACTAAATCAAAAAGTTGGTTTACTTATCTAAGAGTTCTGTTTGTTTACTTTATTTGATAGGGGATTAACATCATTCTCCAGGGCATTTCACTTATATGACAGCGTATTGTCCATTTCACACTGTTCCTCATAACAACAACCCCTACTATTGCCAGAGCCACATCATGTGACTCATTCATATACCTGTCAGTTTGCACACTTTATCTCATTTGGTTTGTTTTGCCTGTCAGTTTGCACTCTTCATCCCACCTGGTTTGTCTTGGCCTGTCAGTTATCATATTTCATCTCATCTGGTTTGTGTTGTCAAGTCCGTTTCACACTAATTTTATTTGGTTTGTTTTTCCTGTCAGTTTGCACACTTCATCTCATTTGGTTTGTTTTGTTCTGTCAGTTTTCACACTATGTCTCATCTGGTTTGTCTTGTCCTGTCAGTTTGCACACTTTATCTCATTTGGTTCGTTTTGCCTGTCAGTTTGCACACTATATCTCATCTAGTTTGTCTTGTCCTGTCAGTTTGCACACTTAATCTTATTTGGTTTGTCTTGCCCTGTCGTTTGCACACTTCAGTCTCATCTAGGTTTTCTTGCCCTGTATGTTTGCATACTATGTTCGTCTGGTTTGTCTTGTCCTGTAAGTTTGCACAATATGTCACATTTGGTTTGTCTTGTCCTGTCAGTTTTCACATTTCATCCTAAATGGATTGTCTTGTCCTGTCAGTTTGCACACCTTGTTTCATATGGTTTGTCTTGTCCTGTCAGTTTGCACACCTCGTCTCATCTGATTGGTCTTGTCCTGTCAGTTTTCACATGTCATCCTACATGGATTGTCTTGTCCTGTCAGTTTGCACACCTTGTTTCATCTGGTTTGTCTTGTCCGTCAGTTTGCACATTTCATCCCACAAGGTTTGTCTTGTCCTGTCAGTTTGCACACTTCAGTCTCATCTGGGTTTTCTTGTCCTGTCAGTTTGCACACTATGTTCCTTTTGGTTTGTCTGGACCTGTCAGTTTGCACACTATAAACCTTCTGGTTTATCTTGTACTGTAAGTTTGCACACTATGTCTCATTTGGTTTGTCTTGTCCTGTCAGTTTTCACATTTCATCGTACAAGGATTGTCTTGTTCTGTCAGTTTGCACACCTTGTTTCATCTGGTTTGTCTTGTCCTGTCAGTTTGCACACCTCGTCTCATCTGGTTTGTCTTGACCTGTCAGTTTGCAAACTCCATCTCATTTGGTTTGTCTTGTCCTGTCAGTTTTCACATTTCATCCTACATCGTTTGTCTTGTCTTGTCCTGTCAGTTTGCACACCTCATCTCATCTGGCTTGTCTTGCCCTGTCAGTTTGCACACTTCATCTCATAGCCTCATGTTTTGGATCCTGTGCTTGTCTTGTATTGTGCTACTGTTTGTTGGTGATTTCCTTCCCCCATAAAGTTAGTGTAATAACTTAAAGTAACTTGATTAAACAATCTGACAACTAACAGAGATTAGCTACACTTACACATCTATGGGTGGAAGAGAATAGTGCTGGATCTGAGGTGGGCGGTACACTGGTTGTTGACGGTATCCAGGGGGCAAACTATAGTGGTGATGATGGACAGCTTGAGGGGGAGGGGCCTCTCTATCACGTATCTGTAAATAGGAGAGGATAAACAAAATGTGGAATTAAAATGCCTAATAACACTGTTTGGATGGGACACACTAACATACACCAGTCCACAGCAACATACAAAGTCAGTTCAATTGGATTTTACATCAATTATTTTATATTTGTCCATCTCCTATTAGGAAACATAAACCATAAGCAAATTTGTTACCTATGTTAAAGACAGGTAACCAAGTTGCTTATGGTTTATGTTTGTGGATTCACTCGTACACATGTAGAACTGATGGTAATCCCCCACAGTGTCCGGCAACTAACAATGACAAGATACAAGAGAGTCAGAGTACCCAATACATGCCACAATAAAGAGAAATTTACATGTTTCAAAATGTTTCTTGTTGTCTTTTAGCTCAAACTGCAGAGGGTACCAGATGCTCTAAACCTCTCAGAACAATACACAGTAAGGTGTGGAACTAAGAGTGTGTAATCACAAACGAATTTCAGGAAACCGTCAGCCAATTAACATCAATCAATTTCACAAGGCACCCTCTTGATTGGTGGAATCATCTGGTGTGATTTCATGGGGTGGTGACTCAAATCTGTGAGCAAAACCCCTGTGATTGTTGGAGGCATCTTGTGTCACTCCTTCATACTGATACCTAGGGTCGATTGGAGGACTCTAGAATGTGATCAATTCATTGAAAGACAAACAGTTGCAGGCCCCAAAACAATTTGTAAGAATTTATTGTATTTTACACTCACATGAATCACTGGCTGAGGTTGAGGGTGTGGCTGAGGAGGAGGTGGTAACGGTTGCTGGGGTGGGGGCGGGGCTGGCAGAGGACTTGGGTTGTTATTCTTATTGATTGGTAATGATGTCAACATCATCTGCTGCATGACCATTTGGTGCATCTGGACATTCTGCATCATCATCATCTCCATGAAATCTGCAAGAAAACATGTCAACATTTCAATGTTTAGTGAAAAGGACTGGACTTGTCCTGTGACAGTAAATTATGTCAGTTTTTGGACTCACAGATAAAAGAAAACTATATTTTTACTTAAGTATATAAGAAAATATAATGTATGTTTGAATTCTCTGATATCCTCTCTTTTTTTACAAACATTCTTGTTTTTTCACCCTTACATGTAGGATTAATATTATTGGTACTGCTGAAAGGCCAGAAGTTCAAAACAGTGTCTTCATGTGGAATAACCTAACAACATCTAACAAACTAGAGAGATATCATACCTCCCTTGTTCCATGAGCCCCTTTGCTCTGGGGCAGGGGCAGGGGCAGGTACAGAGACTATCTGTGGTTGAGGGAAGGGTTGCTGAACGACCACTGGCTGAGGGGCAGGTGGGTGTTGCATTGGAGGCAGGTAGTAGGCTCGTGGAGTGATCTGGTGCTCAATTATCTGTCTGTTTAAGGGCATATCTAAATCTGTAATTATCAAAATACAATAAAAGTCAATAATCTCAAAACAATAAAAAATATTTGCATTTCAAATTAAGATCCAAATAGCTTTAATATTTCTTAGTTTGAATGTAATCTTCACTCACAAATGTTCAGAATGTTTTCAAATATCTAGACTTGGAAGCTATCATATTAAGAACATAGTTCAACGTGCTTCCTTCTTACTTTGTTGTGAGAGATCAGGTAGAGATCTCCTGGATGGGGGTGGTCTGGGTGGAGGTGAGGGGGGTTGATGGGCGCTGTGTGGCCGAGGTGCTCGATGCTCACAGCGATAAGAATCAGCTATTAACTGCTCTCTCTATAAAAACAAATAATAAATTGAAAAGTTTGCTTAACACAACTGTGATAGAAAATAAATTCTAACAGATTAACTAGTGACTTATTTGTTTGAATTTGATTGGTCCAAAAGTTAAGATATTTCTTCAGAAGGGGCAGTGTGCCCAATGGCTGAGATCCCTGTACAGGAACTAGCACTATTGACAGAACATTAAACATAGGACATTGTGAAAATAACTTTATAAACGTCAGTCTTGATTTGATGATAAGTTTTTAGAACTACTGGTATTATTTTTAGGAAAGTTTAATGCAACAAAACAGTTGGTGACTGAGGCATATAAGATGGCACAGATATGTGATAGCTGACTTAGGAAATGTTTTCAATCTTACAAATGTCATAACTGACAAGTGATGTGTTTCCAATCCTTAAAGATATCATATAACTGTCTGGGAACATGTTATCAATCCTTACACAAATATAACTGACTTGGTACATGTTTCCAATCCTTAAAGATATCATATAACTGACTTGGTACATGTTATCAATCCTTAAAGATATCATACAACTGACTTGGTACATGTTTCCAATCCTTAAAGATATCATATAACTGTCTGGGAACATGTTATCAATCCTTGCACAGATATAACTGACTCGGTACATGGTTTGAATCCTTACATATATGTAATAACTGTCTTGTGGCATGTTTTCAATCCTTACAAATTTATCATTATAGGGATTTATTTCCAATCCTTACAGAAATGTCATAACAGGCTTGGGACAAGTTACCAATCCTTACAGATATGTCATAACTGGCTTGTGGCATGTTTTCAATCCTTACAAATTTATCATTTATAAAGATTTGTTTCCAATCCTTGGAGTAATATCATAACAGACTTGGGACAAGTTACCAATCCTTACAGATATATCATAACTGTCTTGTGGCAAGTTTTCAATCCTTACAAATTTATCATTTATAAAGATTTGTTTCCAATCCTTACAGAAATGTCATAACAGGCTTGGGACAAATTACCAATCCTTACAGATATGTCATAACTTACTTACTCTTAGTTTATCCAGAAGTTCGTGTCTTCTTAACACAGCTTGCTGCAATTTCACATTCTCATCTCGCAATCGATCTCCTGTTCCAATAACAATATCAAATTGGTTAATGTGTCAGTTTTGAGGAGTACGTGTCTCTGATGATATTTATTATTATATCAGTAGTTTTTTTTTTTTTTTTTTTGGGGGGTATAATAATTTATAAATTTATAATCATCAAACAAACATCATCTATAATACCTTGCTCTGATACTGGTGTGTTCAGTCTGTTCTTCTCATCAATAAGTTTCTGAAAAAAAAAAAAAAAATGACACAAAAAAAACTTAATATAATTTTGCTTGCATAATTATAATCACAAGCTGTACAAATCAGTCACAAGCCTTAGGACAGTTGTTTGATGCTGAATACCTGGGTTACTATGCAACCCTACCACACTAACAATATCAAGCAACATACCTACAATCACACATTGCAATTTGAATTGCATAAAAAAATAACTAATTAGATCAAAATGTCTTGGAAATAATGAAATAGAATACCCATACGATTCCCCAGTAAACAAATAATAAGGTGTGTACTTGTGTTTATAAAGAGCCTGTGAATCATAAAAATTCAGCAAAAAAATAAAGCAATCTGATGAAAGTTCCCATTATTTACCTACCTGGATGTTAATTAGATCCAACTCAGGAAAATATTGGAATATTACAACACCTTACTACTTTTACATTTGGTCAAGAGAGAGAGAGAAAGTTAAATGAGTGTAAGATGTGAGTAACTAAGGTTGGTTCAGTGGACATCATTGGCTGTAACATTTGACCCAAACTGACCAGTTCACGGAAACAAACCCTTCTTTACAACACCAACAGACTGTGACCTTTTAATGACAACTTTGTCAAGGTGAGTGGCTGTTTGTAACGGACATTTTATCTGTTAATAAAAACGGGAGAAAATACATATGACATGTGACATTAAGTTCTTGAAACAGTTTAACAATATCTCTTCTTCAAGGACGCTCCATTAGTTTATAGTTATAGGGTTCATTCAAATATACCATTATTTTCTCCTTAGCAACATCTAAAATATACAATGTTAATTGGAGACATCAATGGACGGAGTAAAAAAATGACATCGAAAATGAGTTTTCCTCAAATTGTTTGTAAGAAATGTCAAGGACAAGGCCTGTAAATGTAGGCTAACCGTTATCCTTCAATCAACTGTACAGGTGAGAGGGCCAAGGTAGTTAGGGTATCTGGTTTACTATAGAAAGGGAAGGTAAAAGGTTACAGTGAAATCTGTCCTTTAGTTAATTGTTCCAGCCTCTAAGAGACTCACTAGATTTACTTCACAGGATGATAACGGAATAAATTAGCAATTACGTTCAAAGTCTTGCTGCATAAGTAGCGCTAAAAATAGGCAAATTTGTTTTATCCTTATTATTTAAAAGATAAACATTCAAATTTAATGACATTGAAACATTACTTTAAAATTCAATAACGAATAGTTAAATTTGAGCCTGGATTATAGTTTTATTAGGGAGCGTATTACAGAGTCATTGTTAAGGTGTTACGGTTGGAATTATCACAACAGACTGGGCTCCTTGCTTTAGTCCAAGGGCTATTGCTATTGTACTTGATAAACAAATTTATTTGTTGCTTTAGTAATGACATTCTGTCAAAATCAATTCAATTTAGCATAAATTATTAATTTATTATGGGACATTCACCAAAGCTACATATATATGTTCTCCTGAGAATCCAAGCTTTTCAAAAATATGTACATTCTTACATAATGCACGATGATGGGCTTAAACAAATCCTAAAAACCGAGCAAAAACATAATGGTACTATATAAAAAACATGTAAGAAAGATTTTTTAAAATAGCTGTTAAAGAAGAAATCAATGTTGGCAAAAAGGAGGAAAAATTTCAAAAAAACTTGAAAAATTAGTTGTTTAAAAGATGAAAATATATCATTAAAGACATCGTGGACACAGTATTCTGTAGATCATGTAACATCAATTTATATTAGTTCAGGACACTGCTTCATTACTTGCTACG
Organism: Mopalia muscosa; assembly: GCA_031763545.1. Taxonomy (NCBI): domain Eukaryota; kingdom Metazoa; phylum Mollusca; class Polyplacophora; order Chitonida; family Mopaliidae; genus Mopalia; species Mopalia muscosa. Next base: position 1,700 of record JARFOD010094300.1, on the reverse strand, counting down.
AAAGTGGCTTGCAATGATTTTTAATGCTGCCAATGATTGACAATACCGATAGTTTATCAGCATTTGAGCGTGGACATAAAGAGAGTATCACAAAAGAAGAAAGTCATAGAAAGTCAGTCAACCATTCTCCCTATAAACACAGTCTTTTATTTTCATGTTTGACCAGAAGAAGTTCTACATAATGCCTCAGACAGGTTTATTACAGTTTGTGATCTCCGAGTGAAAATACTAATCTCTACTGGCAACCAAAGGATAGGTGACTATTGTTAATTGACACCAAGTAGTAGTCCTAAACATAGGTATGGCTAACCCATTATCCCAGAAGGTGTAAATATCTCATTTTAGAATTAAGTCAATAAATTGATAAATATTGAACCCAGTTCCTTATCATCCCTAATAAAAAGACTTTGTATAGGTTTTTAAAAGTTATTAGGTATTATTCTCCAATGAATTTATATGCCGGCTTGGCTTAGTGGTAGCAAGTGGGTGAAATACCCTTGACTACGAAGTTAAACCCCAATCAAACAAACCAATGACTTTATTGTTTTTCTATGTGTGCCACTGACATATCAGCCAATACAGTACTATCTCTCTAGTGACATGTCCGCCACTACAGTATCATCTCTCTATATGATCCACTGACTTATCAGCCACTACAGTACTATATATCTATATGAGCCAAAGACATGTCCACCACTACATTATCATCTCTCTAAGTGAGCCACTTACACAGGCACACTACAGTATTGTATCTCTATATGTGAGCCACTGCCCTAGGAAACTACTGTATCATCCCTCTATGTGAGCCGCTGACTCAGGACACTACTGTATCATCCCTCTATGTGAGCCGCTGACTCAGGACACTACTGTATCATCTCTCTATATGAGCCGCTGACTCAGGACACTACTGTATCATCCCTCTATATGAGTCGCTGACTCAGGACACTACTGTATCATCTCTCTATGTGAGCCGCTGACTCAGGACACTACTGTATCATCTCTCTTGTGAGTCGCTGACTCAGGATACTACTGTATCATCCCTCTATATGAGCTGCTGACTCAGGACACTACTGTATCATCTCTCTATGTGAGCCGCTGACTCAGGACACTACTGTATCATCCCTCTATTTAAGCCACCAACACAGGCTCACTACAGGATCCTCTTTTTATGTACATTACAGTATTGTCTCGCTAGATACTACCAATGGCTGTGTTATTGTCTGTTTATATTTTCACATGAAAGAGCAATTTATAGTGACCATATTTATTGTAGAACACTGCGAATTATTGATCTATATGCATGTAAGACACAAACAAATGTGGTCATACAAATTCATTGTCACATTGACCACTGAAAATTTGCATTTTGAGAATGAGGCTTGAGTTTTGAGTTTTGACATAGACAAAATAAAACAAAGTATATATAAATAATAATGGCTTCTGCATTTATAGCCAATTTTTGATAATGCTTTGGCTCTGTAATCCTCTATGGCAATAGTGGTACCAGCTATCATTAGTGTCAATAGTTGAAACAATCAATGCCAAACAATGTAACCATGACACAACACTGTAATGACTGCAAAACAATGCTATCACCACACAACATGTCACAACAATGTTATTACCAGGTGATATATATTAAATCTCTTTTTAAATATCTAAGTCACAAGGGTTGACGAAAAATATATATGTTGCTGGGT
>JARFOD010094299.1:14322-32320 GCA_031763545.1 Mopalia muscosa | reverse complement strand
GTCGGAAGGTTCTCTCACCTACCGCGTTATAACTTTTCTCTTGAACTTTGGGTGTGAAAACAAAAAAAAGTTAATTTACGCTTACTTCATATTTAAAAAAAAAGATGCTCAAAGCTAATCAAATATGTATGTATTTTATCCAGTGGGTGAATATGTCACATTTTATTAATATAAAAGAGGAACCATATCAAGTGAGACACTGGCGTAACGTGTTATTTATTCAATGAAAGGTTTTAAAAATAAAAAGATAAACCTCAGTCAATCCACTTGGCTTCAATAAGCATACATTTGTCACAATCGGACACGTTTCGGTCGCTATCTACCGCTTTTAACGCCTATAGCAATGTATAAACGACAAGACTATATCACACTGATAACGGCGTGGATTCCCAAAGGGGTTTAACTTTCGGAGTTATTTGCCCTTACATAGGAACCCTTCAATGCGTGGAGGAAGCAAACGGTCACCTGGAGGCGAAATATATCAGTGAATGGGCTAAGCGCGGCACACATTATGTAAGACTGATAATCTATAGTTATGGTTGACGGGGATTAGTCAAAACATCTTCTCTCAGATTTCAATCAACTAATTCAGCTGGAGGCATTTCCCAGTTTTTGTTTGATAATCCATAAATCGCCTTTCCGATATCAAACTTTGACAGGCGCAACGGATACTTCACCTCAGGGTAAAGCTAACAAGATGTAAGATATTGTAACATTATCAGTATGCATTTATACAGGATACTTATTAAAGGTCTATCTTGATATAATGGTAAATTTGTTATTCTAACGACCTGTACAAAGTAAGGCTAAACAAATGGATGGAAATGATGGATGGCTGAGTCTACAAGTAACAGTAGGAGTAAAGGGTAAACACTCGAGTTGATGATTGCATAGGTGGATGAAAATACGCTTAAACGCATGGGGGATTGAATTAAGAAAATAGAAACGATGGGATTGACCAGTCTTCAATCAATCAACCAATCAAGGTATAAATCAGTTTCGAGATGAAATGAAAAGAAGGCATAGATTTATCAATTAATCAATCTGTCAGTGAGTGAAAACCTTTGCCTCATCCCGGCAAGTAAAATACGAACGAACATATCCGCACGTTTAGCATCTATACACTTAAAACTGTTTAATTTCTTTTTTTATTTTCTTCTTTTTTTAAACACACATGTAAACTATTTTCTAAACAGAATCTACACGAACATCTTAAAATCAAAGCAAGCGAATAAATTAATATTATATAAAATATATAACTGATGAAGTTTAAACTGGAGTGTTTCTTTTACAGTCGGTTCGATGTTAGACAAATAAAATAAGCTGGGTTTAGAAAAAAATAAAAGCAATATTTAAAAAACTCTACACAATTTTTACTAATTGTATAAAAATCGTAGAGCGGAGTAAAATAACATTTAAAATCGAGCCATACCTGGCCAGTATAATCCGGAGTACTTCAAACACTGCGTATAAGTCTATCTTATAATTAAACTTACCCTAAAATTTAACATCGTTCCATACCTGGCCATCATAATCCGGAGTACTTCAAACTCTGCGTATAAGTCTATCTTATAATTAAACTTACCCTAAAATTTAAAATCGATCCATACCTGGCCATCATAATCCGGAGTACTTCAAACTATGCTTATAAGTCTATTTTATAATTAAACTTTCCCTAAAATTTAAAATCGAGCCATATCTGGCCAGTATAATCCGGAGTACTTCAAACTCTGCTTATAAGTCTATCTTATAAAACAACTTACCATAAAATCAAAAATCGATATACCTAGCCAACATAATCCGGAGTACTTCAAACTATGCTTATAAGTCTATCTTATGATTAAACTGACCATACAATTTAAACTCAATCCACATTAATATTTATTAATTTTCGGCGACTCCAGCGTGAGCGTTTATAGTTCATTCGGTTAAAGGGGTAAGCCGCTAGCCAGACAATGTTACACTGTTGTTCAAGACCTGGTGGAGGCAAGCACACCTTTCTTTCTCTACACTAGAAATATATTCTTTCTGTATAATTTTGACAAATTAGGATTAGGATTACTCAAGATTCCCGTCGGTCCATTCAACAACCATCACTATAAGGGTTTTAACCCTTGGTGTTGTTTTGTTTATTACACTGATATATGGATTCCTCTCTATCTATACTTTATAATGCGTATATGTTCTGGTTACTTAGTTTGTTTGATGACTGATTCAGCTCGATGAAATGTTGCCCCTAAGACCTGTGAGCCTAATTTAGCAAATGTAGAGCTGTAGACGTCACGACAAATCGCGTCCCTGCTACTTTCCCCTCAGATAAGACCGGGATACAAAATCTTACCAATCACATGCGCCCTGGATTTGTTTAAGGGAGTAAGTACCGGATGAATGGAACGTTACCGTAGGCGAGACTCACTGAAAAAAGAACGAGTATATGAGTCAGTTGTTTATAAGAAACAAATACAGATTTTAACTTTTTCTTTGCTCTAGATCTATTGATAATATAACGCAAAGAATAAAAGATACGACGTGAAAAGGAACCAAAATAATAATGAAAAAATAACGGATGAATTATGACTTTATCAATTAATGCCCATCAAAGACAAGATGGTGTTTACATGCCTATTATAAACCCAACAGGTATATTGTTTCTCATATTGCAAAGTTAATATATACATCTTCACATAATGTAATAACGTAACTTATGCTTAACAATAGGTATCAGTAAAAAATACTGTATTTAAAGACAAAAGAACTGAGTTGATATTAGACAGGAAGATCTGTTTTGTATTTACATTTTATAACTTTGGGTTTGAACTGAATTAATTGTTTGTCAGCATCTACTGCGGTGGGTCGAGTTTTGATAAATGGGTTTAACACTCTGGTTTAAGACACAAGAAACCAACAGAAAATTGTCTTGGATTTACATATAGAGGTTTAGAATCTAATGCCTCCAAGGTATATTCTTCTCATTTTCAGAGAGAAAAAAAATATAATCAAGATGGTGGTAAATAAATAATAGACTATAATTGTTTCAACTTTTGTTGCCCAAGGGCGTACAAGGGCAACGTGGCGAATGTTAGCTGAAACCCATGATATCATTTGTAAACAAAAATAAGCCCAGAAGCGCTTTTTCGATGGGGCCAATTACCTTATGTACAATACCTAGCGAGTTTTAATAAGCGCTAAAGAACAAATCTCATTAGGACGGCCATTTGCTTTACCAAGCGTTAAATGCAAAAGCTACGCCTATATCTGAATTCATCAAGGTGACATTTCTTGCCTTGGGGCCACCGAGTCCATCTCCCCGTTATTAACAAACTCATCCACTTTTATCTATCGAAATTATCGTAGTTTTAATTTATCGCCGTATGATGGGCCGTCTACCTATTTGCATCGGAGGCAGGGTAGAGCTTATCAGTTATATCAAATGGAATACAGATTGACATGCTGAACTGTACATAAGATAGCTCTTGACACGTTTGATTGATCGATCGATGGACCTTATAAAATGACATTAGAGCTACATGGACACTAATGTGTGATTTGAATGTTTAAAACATATTCCCTATGTACAATCGATCAAATGGTCGCTTGTGAAGCTGCATTATTTCAATCTTGTCTCGTAATATTTTTTTTATTACTTAAAAATGTTGCACGCGGTAGAATAGAATTTTGACAGTTGATTCTAGTATCGAGAGGTTTATTGAAAGGTGAAGCTTAGTGTGCATGTTTTGATTTTTAGATTCTCAATCAGGGGTATACTTCACTGACATGACAACGGGTTGTTCACTCCGCTGTGGGCCGACTAAGTTATATGGTGTACAGCTCAGATTAAACGTTGTCAAAACCACCTAATGATTGCCGAAGTCCTCTTGTTTGACTTCCCCTGACACCTCAAGTCCAACATGGATGAGGGAGGGGGGGGACTTGAACTTGTAATCGGTGACCCGAATGCTTATCACTGAACCACGGTACATGGGTGCCCTCGGGAAGTTAAGGGCAGAAGGCGTTAGACCACCATTTTTTACTTTCGTTTTGTGAGCCTCGAATTTAGTTCTTGGTAAAAATGGTGTGTAGTCTTGTTTTGTGGGGTATTTGGTATTGGTGTGAAGTAATTGAGTGGAGGTTTCTGGTTAGTGTAATATTATAGCCTAAATAGGTCACATTTGGTGTATTTATCACCATTTGATGAAGGGGTGATTGGGTTGTTGTTTACATTCCGAGCCGGCTTGACAACATGTCTAACCGTCCAGGCTGTTGTAACTCAAGATTTTGACGGTGATGGTCTGTCAAGATTTGAAGTCAAAACTCCAGAAGGACCGATTAAAGTATGTGCCAGGGGTTTTCGCTCAACGAAAGTTTGGGAGGGAGCTGTGGGGCCAAACATTAATATTACGGCTTATGGCAAATTAATGGTGGTCTTATGCCAGAACAAACCCGGCTTGTTTATGATGTCTTCCATTCTGATATCCACAATTTGAATACAAGCGGCGATGTCCCATGTCTTGCGATTGTCGTAATCTTATCTTTGTCTAACAAGTCTGCCTGTCACTTTGTTTGATTGCGGTTTAACGTGATACTTGTCTAACAAGAGTGTGGTGCTACATAATATGGTTGACAATTCCATCTAATAGCAGCTTGTATTTAACGCAGCCATACTGTATTCAACTAGCGCTGATGGGGGAACATATATTTTTCAACAGAGCAAACCTTTCATAATTGGGCTAGTGAGATTATTTCGTGTAGCCGTCTTTTAATTAATTCATTCAGGCATCCGTCAATATATAGGCTATCAAGCTATATGTTTGTGTGGATTGACCTTAACTACGGCGTAAAACCCCATCTTATAGCAAAGAAACACAAAACTGTCCAGCACTTTAAATAATACACAAGTGGCACATAATTTTATATTGTTCGACATTTATTGTGCCAATTGTACCAGATACACTTGAACAGTTAGTGCTCAGTCATAGTTTTCTTTTAACTATATAACTTTAACCGTAGCAACAACAACACCTATGATTTTGGAGTCGATCAAATTGATATTGTAAAATGGAAAGATGCGAAAGCAAGTTGAGTGAAAACAGGATAATTCATCTCTAATAAAGGAAATAACATTTAGCACGGCGTTAAAACACAATCAAACGAAACAAACAAAATTTAAACTTTATTGCATCGTTTTATAAAACTGGAGGCGAATAAACAAAACGACACAGTATTAGGCCTAGTAACCAGCCCTATAGCAGCGCACCATATGTCTATATATAACAAATAAATCTATTTTCCTGATCAATACCTCATCCATCAATAATTGAATCAGCTGATAGGTTTATAGATTAGGACGACAGTCTCATAAAAACACGATCAACCCGGAAATGACCATATTGATCTACGATACCTGTCAAAGATTCGTCCAATCGTCCAATGAATAAATGCAAGTTTTATTGACAATGTATCAGCTTGATTTATTGCTTTTGCCTTTGTACTTATATGAACAGTACTCCGTATGTTTTAGAGGAAAACTACAAACTCGAAAACTAGACATAAATGGTAGAAAATAGACTGTAACCAAAAGCAATATAACCATTTTTTGTTTACTTAATCTAACATATGAAAATCTTGCAGACACACTTTTGTTATTACTCCAATGTAACACACACAGGACAAGGTTTATATTGCTGTAATTTTACTCGAATGTCTATACTATGTAGCGGAATTATCTATAGCTCTCCCGCAAATAGGCAGCAATAACAGGGGTGGTTTTTACGAGGTTTTCTCCGGGTTTTCCACCATATTAAGGCGTGGAGTGTGAAGTGGATAATCCGTCGAGACATAAGTGAAATACCCTTGAGTACGACGTTAGAAAGTGAACATTAACAACATTTTCGTCATTTTGGGATAACACTTAGTTTAACAGGTTCTAGTTCAGAAAAGTTTGCAGGTTGAAACTTGTCCGGGAATCGAACGCACGGCCCTCAGAGTTAGGCACCGAATTGCCAGCAGTAGACCACTCAGACACCCGGCCTTGTATTTTGAGAATTTTGTGAACTAGAATTTGGTCAAACTAAGAAAGTGTTATCCCAAAATAACGCAAATACTGAAAACCCATTTACGCATAAGTCAACTTCTAAAAATCTGTATTTGATTGACTACTGAATTAATTTTTATACTTCTGTTGTATGCCCTTTTATTGACGGTTTATCTTTACATATACCTGTGTATCGGCAATTTATCTCCAAATACTGGTGGTTTATCCATTACAGCTCGAGAAACATACTCAGTCATAAATTTCTAAATATTTTCATGAAAGTAATACTTGTAAGATATTATTATTATTATTAGAGGTAAATGCGTTGTCAAAACATCATGACACACAGCAACTCCGACGTGCACAAACATGCAGTTCGTGCAAGCATACATCAAGGATAAAACATGTTTCCTTGTGTTCCTTGTGGCAGGTACCATGTTGGTTAATTATGGTGACGCATCCCCCAAGCTGTGTTCAGACGCATCATTCAATCCATGAGGGGACGTTGCGTCGCAGTTGTGAACGCTCGTGGACGGCATACGCGCTATTGACATGCTTTCATCAAGTTGCAACTTACCATTTCCGTAGCATAACCCGTGGAACTGGTTACATTATGAACGTGATTTTTATGATACACAGCCCTTAATGGCCACAAAATGGAATTAAATCATTATTTAAAACCACTTTTCTTGTATGTTCAACTTATCGACATCCAAACGAAAATGACCAAGCAATGGACAATGCAAACTACGCTTGAGCGCTTTGAGGTTAAAATAAGCCTTATGGTTCCAAAACTCTAACTGTAATATATACGCCATAAAAGTACGCAAAAGGGTCGACGAAATATAAAAAATTGGTCTCTGTGTTGTTTGTTGATCACAGGAGGCGCTGCTGACCCAGGGACAGTCAGATTTTTTACTGCAAGTCGCAAATTAGGTGAAGATGCATCACTTATACAGCCTAGAGCTCGATATCAGAGGTTTATAAATAGATACGACAGTATACAGTGCTCAGGACAGAAAATATACCACAATCAAGTTAATTTTATCAGACAAAATTATGAATCTTGAGAGAGAAACATATAAAGGATAAATGGACGAATTTAGAGAGTGTATACAAACAAATACTTACACGATGTTAATAAAAGAAAGACCACAATGTTAAGTACAAAACCTTGACTCTTCAACATTAATACAGGCATACCTCAGAAAAGTAAATTGCATCACGGCGTTAAACTCAAATCAAACAAACAAGCAAACACATTTGAAGTTTATTTGATTAGGAAGAAAGGTTCTGAAAATACAGAAAACAAATTTGAATATATAAGGTAAACACAGATGCTGAGAGTGATCATAGCTCAGTAAGACTGAGTGTGATAATATTTTAGTGAGACTAAGTGTGATCATAGCTCAGTAAGACTGAGAGAAATCATAGCTTAGTAAGACTGAGTGTGATCATAGCTTAGTATGACTGAGCGAAATCATAGCTTAGTAAGACTGAGTGTGATCACAGCTTAGTAAGACAGCCTGTTATGTGCTTAGTGAGACTGAGTGGGACCATAGCTCAGTAAGACTGAGCGCAATCATAGCTTAGTTAGACTGAGTGTGATCTTAGCTTAGTAAGACTGAGCGAAATCATAGCTTAGTAAGACTGAGTGTGATCATAGCTTAGTAAGACTGATTGTGACTTAGGCTTGGTGAGACTAAGTGTCATCATAGCTCAGTAAGACCGAGAGAAATCATAGCTTAGTAAGACTGATTGTGATCATAGCTTATTAAGACTGATTGTGATAAGTGCTTAGTAAGACTGAGTGTGATCATAGCTCAGTAAGACTGAGAGAAACCATAGCTTAGTAAGACTGACTGTGATCAGTGCTTAGTAAGACTGAGTGTGATCATAGCTCAGTAAGACTGAGAGAGACGGGTAACCTAACACAGTACCACTATTGTAGAGGGAAAGTTCTGAGTTTGATGCGAGGTTAAGGACGTCGTTCGTCGTCAGTTTCGGCGCAATTGTAGCAATAATGTCCCTTGGCATTGTCTAGTATCTTAACTGATACACTGCAACTCCGTAAATAGGGTTTTTCAGTTTTTGCGCAAAGCTCATATAGTCTGTAAATTTCGACATAACCGAAGGCATAATGCTCGGTAAGGAAGGACGACCGGTGAGAAGGTCGTCAGACAATGTGTCCGCAGCAATGTAGGCGACATCTTTTTTGTAAGGGATCACAAAAATACAATAGTTCAGAAAAGAACCATCAGCGACGACAATATCAAAGTTGTCTTGCTTTAATCCCAGAATAGCATCTTTATCTGAAAGGAGGGCTTGGCAATTTAACTTAACATATTTTCCCTCGAATTTAAATGAGAGCGTCTAATTCCTCATTTTCTATTAAGTAAGATTCGTTACTTAACACACTGCCTTTTGCATCAGGATTTGATCGGAATATTTAATCCGTAATGTGTCATTTCTGACAAATTTACTGTAGCTATGATTTGGTTTGAATTTCGAATCCAGGAAAATGCTTACGTTGTGTCCTCGGTCCGCAAGTTCTTGCCCAATAGCACTCAATTTCAAACAATAACTGTATATCGGCGCTAACAGGATGGTCACCTTGGCACTATCACATAACATGACGGCTTACAGTAAACCCCCCATATTTCCCACATAACTATTCATCTGGAATGTCAGTTATCAGCCGGTTTGCCAACAAATATATCTGGTAATTGAGTGTTTGGAATATGCATGGGACTTAAAAGCTGAAATTAAGAGTATTCTAAATGTTCTATAACAGGCGGGAACTTAATATATGACAGTACCTCCCCTCGGCTCAGACCCGTCTCACAGGCAAACCAAGTGATTTATACCTGCAGCTTGAACATATGATTACCCCTCACTCCTTGTATAAACAATTTACGTCACAACAGGTTACGGGCTACAATTTACAAACCTTTTTTTATCAATGATAATGTTTTTCTTCAAAAGAGTACGGCAATGTTTGGAAGTATTTATGTTAGTTTTTCAAGCTGTGTGTGAACGCAGTCGTTTTTACTTACCTCCACAATTACCGATAGGCTTTCTCTGGCATTTTCTAAAGCACATTTAAAATCATAACGATGTTGTTCGTTCCATTTCATCTTTTCTAATTGAGCATTGTCTTCGCCTAGCTTACTATCTTTACTACCTTCTGCTAAAACAAATGATAGCTGTGGCAATGTGGCGACCATTCGGTCAATTCTTTCACACTGAATTTGTTACCGTGTGTCAAAAACGTTTTGGCGCAAAATTACACTTCTACCAGACACGCTTATAAATGTGAAAGCCCCGACGCCATTGTCATCTGCTAACCTATGTAGATCTACATTTGTAGTTACTGTAAGACAAAGTGTAAATATGTCCAATAGAGAATACTATCAAACATTCGACTGGAGATATAGACTTGTATTTAAATCAACATCGTGATTGTTGCTGCATGACTTCATTGTGTTTTCTTCTCGGTCAACCACCAATACATCGGCATTGCAAACTATATTCAGGCGATTTAACTTTTAAACAAAACTCTAACCGTGGGGCCAGCAATCATTTGAGCTTCATTAGACCCAACCTCATATCCCCAATAGCTGAACATTTCGCTCTCCCAGATCATTCGTTAAAAGATCATTTTGAAATCATGCTGATTGAAAAATCCCAAACTAATTCCTCTACAGAAGAAATCAAACAGAAACGCAAAGAAAGAGAGGCTTATTGGATTCAAACTCTTCAAACCTTTGGGCTTCAATTGGGAACCAGGTAAAGGGTCTAAAAAAGACATAATTACATTAGTTTTCCAATATGACCAGCCAAGCACCTAGTTTGCTAGTCTCCTTTTACAGAAATAGCAAAATATTGTACCTAAAATGTCTTTGCCTCTCTCACAAAGACCCATTATAGCATACAAGTGACACCAAAATCTTAAGGACCTCATTTTTAAGGCGAAACTTCCCTATGTATTAGACAGGTTGCAACTCATTCTCGTTAACAGATATATTCATTGGTTAATCCCTGTATCTCTGAAATATTTATTTGTAGGCTGCTTTATACATAACCCTTCCCAAATATCTTGTAAGCTAAATTTGAAACAATATTGCACCATATTAATGGTCATTACCTGCTCTCAAGATGTTTGTAGGTTACCCATAACACAACTCGATATTAAGTGTTTTTAAGGAAGTCATCTCTGGGAGTTATCTAGAACATAAGATGCTTCTTCGACTTCAATTATTCTACATTCGTGTCAGTGTGATTGCTTTTAGAAATATATACTATTAAAGAGTATAAAAAGGGTCGACAAAACGTCAGCATTTGATCCCTGCATTGTTTGTCGATCACAGGAGGCGCCGCTGACCCAAGGGCAGTAACTTTCGTCTGTTAGATTTTTTTACCTCAGTTTTCAAATTAGGTGAACATGCATCACTTATACAGCCTAGAGCTCGATGTCAGAGATTTATAAATAGATACTATGGTATACAATGCCCAGAACAGAAAATATCCTACAATCAAGTTAATTGTATAAAAAAAAATATTAATAATGAGAGAGAAACATATAAAGCATAAGTGAACGACAGAGCAGAAATAATTAAAACTTTAGGAAGTTTATGCAAAAACTGACATCATGTTGATAAAAGACAGACCACATGTTAAGCACAAAACCTTGACTCTTCATTGCCACACTGGACAAAAACAACAATACAGGCATACCTCAGAGAAGTAAATTGCAACACGCAAGTGGGAATAATTCATTGTTCACAATTGTGGAAAGAAATGAGGCCATCTGACTATAACATGTGTTTAGAGTGAAGTAACAGCAAAAAAATTAGAAGGTCCTTTATTTCACATCGCCTTGATATTGTTTTCTGATTAATGGGTAAGCTTAGCTACAGTGAAGTGCCGTGGCCCCGTCACGGTCCACTTACAGGGGCCATTTTAATTTTCTCCTTTCCGCATCGATGGTTTCAGCAAGTGCATGCGGGAAGAGAACAAACCTCCTTAGTTTCGGTCATGCATTGTTGAACAACATCTCAGTATTAGTCTTTCAGCAAACAGATCTGTATCAACCCGCCAGTTAATAGGAACTTTATGCAAATCTGAAGTGTCCAATCCACCAATGTTAGAAAACATAGACAGGGTCACAGTTGGTAAGAATACACAGAGCTGGGTTTATTTACGTGGTATATTATAATCGAAGTTATGTTCTGGGTGCATAGGACTGTACAATGCTACTAATATAGGACAGGTACATAACACTGATAGAATATAGTGAAAAATGTAATTCTGAACACAGTTTGCTCTACGCTTTGAAACTTAATTTTACCATCCTGATGTCCTTATGGCTTCGAATGAACAAGACATTTTCTGTATTCGTAATTAAAATTCCTGTGTTTTGTGGGCCTATTACACATATCAATGTAACTACAAATCTAAAAAATATATATCTGCTGTAATCCAAGCAGCAACAACAACAGCAACACAAAAACGACAAAACACAACAACAACAGCAACATTCCATTTATAAGTCTTATGTTACATCCACCCAAAACAGAAATTTTCAATTTTGCTCTTTGTTACAAAACAGCAGGAGACGTCCAGACTAGTGGCGAAATGTCAAGGGAATATGAATTACAAAACTTAGTTATATTTTTGACGATTGGTTATGTCTTATATGTGTTAAGGATTTGGAGGCAAATTCTCGAGAGTTGGGTTGAATTTATGTACAGGTTACAAGACTGCAACCTTTCACTGAGTTTGTATCTGTCCAAACTTATAGACTCTAATATCCATATGTGGGAAGTGTTGAGATTTTCTGTATGTTATAAAATTATTTAAGTTTTTATGTCATTGTGTTTGATGATATGGGACATAGCCGTATCGCAGAGGAGGTAGGAAAGCTTAGATATAAATATATAAAATAAATCCATTTCGTGAGGTCAGATGGACAAATCTGCGTGTTTTAAAAAATGTTGCTGTTTCCATTTTTTCTGAATAGTTTAATTATGTCTTTGTAATCGTGGCGTGTTAGTGGCCGTGTTGAGTGGTAATGTATTTCATGTATTTTATATATCCACCATTTAATCAAAAACAATGACAGGACTCTAAACCTTCGCGTGATGTACCTCCCCCTATCACCCCTCCCCGCCCCCCTATGGTAGGCCTCAACTGCCTAATGTGAAAAACAAAGCTTTATATTATCAACGTGTGTGTTTTATAACCCAAGATAAGCTTATTCTAATTTACATATAAATGTTATGACAATGACTACAGAAGGCCTGGTGACAGACTGAGTGGTCTAGGTGCATTTAGTGGTGGCGATTCAGTGCCTAACTCTGAAGGTCGTGCATTCGATTCCCGGACGGGTTTTAACCTGTACATTTTCTGAACTGGAATCTGTTCAAAGCAGGAAAATGTCATCCCAAAATAACGAAAATACTGCTAATCTTCTCTTTGTAAAAGACAAAAATTATTCATTACATGAGGATGTTAACAGAATTACAGATGTCTATTTGTGCATAGACCAATAGAGAGACCTTACGAACAAAGAAAAAAAGGCTTGTCTGTTCTCAATATAAAGTAGACCTATAACCTGTATTTGCACATCGATATTTTAATCACCAAGATTTATAATTGGTGGAATCCTAGGCCGATATAGATCTGAAAGGTCCCAAACAGGATTCGATACTCAACATTTACTCTAAACCCCAATCAATCAAACAAACAATCAACATTAAAAAACTGTGAACACTGTTCCTAATAAAATCCTTTTTAAGATCTGATATTCTGAACTTATCAGAGGTTAATTTATTTTGATAATCCTCAAAAACAAATCCAAAACCATCAATACAATGATCAAATCATCTGTTAATATATATGTTTGTATATGCTTTTATGTATACGCATTATATATTTATAACTGGGCATCATTTATAAGTCTGAACATTTTTTATACAACATTTTATTCTTATACCTTATTCGCAGCATTATATATCTACCATATTTAAACTTGCTTAATATTTAGATTTCTATAACATTTACTATACTTTGAAAAAGTTTTGCTGCAAAATTTATATTTATGCTATAACAATATCTTTTTACAACATAGATACACGAATTCCACATTTATACATCTGTCATATTCATACATTCAAGCCATTATCACTTATAAAATATATAACCACAATTAGTGGTTAGCCTGAAGTAGTAGTTTCTTAGGACTTTTTTTCTATGTTGCTGGCAATTTTGTCTCTAACAGCGGGAATTTGGCATTTCGAGAACAAGATTTCAATATTCCTGGATGAGCAGACCAAAATGACATGGGCTTGATGCATACTCAGCAGATAAAGAGTCGGTGTTGTAATCCAATAAGATTTTATTTGATTTCTTCTTTTTTCATCACAGTATTATTCAGGTAAAGGCTATGGCGATGCCAGCTCTTAGGTAACCTAACTCAAATATTTGATAGTTGCTGTCTTCTTCAACATTCTTTTCAATGAACGAGCTTGTTTCCTTACGAAGAATGCCTTGGCTGTTTTGTTCCCGCAACGAAGAGCCACTACATCTAGTTTTTTCACCCAAAGACGAACGTCTAAACCTAATTTGTTCTTTTGTTCTTCTTCCCCTACCAAGAACGTATAGAGCTAGTTTGTTCCCCTAACAAGAACGCCTAGAGCTATTTTACTCCCTAGAAGAACGTCTAGACCTAGGGTGTTCCTCTACGAGGAAAGTCTAGATCTAGTGTATTCCTCTACGAAGAACGTGTAGACCTAGTGTGTTCCTCTCGAAGAATGTTTAAACCTAGTGTGTTCCTCTACGAAGAACGCCTAGAGCTATTTTGTTCCCCTATATGAAGAACGTCTAGACCTAGGGTGTTCCTCTACGAAATACGCCTAGAGCTAGTTTGTTCCCCTATGAAGAAAGCCTAGATCTAGTGTGTTCTTCTACGAAGAACGTGTAGAGCAAGTGTGTTCGTCTACGAAGAACGTTTAGACAAAGTGTGTTCCTCTACGAAGAACGTCTAGACCCGAAATACGCCTAGAGCTAGTGTGTTCCTCTACGAAGAACGTGTAAACCTAGTGTGTTCCTCTACGAAGAACGTTTAGACCTAGTGTGTTCCTCTCTGAAGAACGCCTAGAGCTATTTTGTTCCCCTACGAAGAACGCCTAGACCTAGGGTGTTCCTCTACGTAGAACGTCTAGACATAGTGTGTTCCACAACGAAATACGCCTAGAGCTAGTTTGTTCCGCTACGAAGAAAGCCTAGATCTAGTGTGTTCCTCTACAAAGAACATGTAGAGTAAGTGTGTTCCTCTACGAAGAACGTTTAGACCAAGTGTGTTCCTCTACGAATAACGTCTATACCTAGTGTGTTCTTCTACGAAATACGCCTAGAGCTAGTTTGTTCCCCTACGAAGAAAGTATAGATCTAATGTGTTCCTCTGCGAAGAACGTGTAGAGCAAGTGTGTTCCTCTACGAAGAACGTTTTTAGACCTAGTGTGTTCCTCTACAAAGAACGTTTAGACCTAGTGTGTTCCTATACGAAGAACGTTTACACCTAGTGTGTTTTTTTATGAAGAACGTCTTTAGTCAGTCTTTTGCCCTACGAAGAACGCCCAAAGCTAATTTGTCCCTCTACGAAGAACGCCTAGAGCTAGTTTGTTCCCGTACGAAGCACGTCTACCCCTATGATGTTCCTATACGAAGAACGCCTAGAGCTAGTTGGTTCCCCTACGAAAAACGTCTAGACCTAGTGTGTTCCCCTACGAAGAACGCCTAGAGCTAGTTTGTTGCCCTACGAAGAACGTCTAGACCTAGTGTGTTCCCCTACGAAGAACGTCAAGAGCTAGTTTGTTCCTGTGCGAAAATTAGATGGAGTTAAGTTGTTCCCACACGAAGGACGCCTAGAGTTAGTTTTTCCTTTGCAAGACACGCCAATTGTTAACTTTCATATCAAAAACGTGTAGGGATAGGTTTTACATCTAGTGAAAATGTGTAGCGTTAGATTTGTCCATGTGTTTTGAACGCCTATAGCTGGTGTGCTACTGTACAAATTACGCGTAGAGTTAGCTTTTTTAGGATGTTATATTCCAAATAAAATCAAAACAGTTTTAAATCTTTCTCGGCAATGGCACAGTATAGTTCCGTTTTTTTGTTGTTCTTGTTTTGAATCTTTATGATGACTAACAGTATGATATGTGACTCTTGAACTCGAAATCATTAAATTTCATAGTTTTGAAATTTTACATTTTTTTTCATCAAAACTTTTCATCAAAATATAATAAATACTTGCCTCAATGCAACGGGCATTGAACCGGATACCTTCGACTGGTATGGCCAGCACCGACTGAGATAAAGCGATAAGAAACTTTTACAATACTTAACATATACAACATTTATACTAATGCAATATTTATTGTTTTACAATATTTAATTAGGAAATTAAGTGGTTTTCATTTCCTACAATTATACAATACTCATTTTCGATTGATTATGTAATTTAAAATTAAAAACATAAAACGAATATCAATAGTCTTGTTTAATACATACATAATCAAAACCTATTAAAGAATGCATACAAACTAGAGAAAGTGTATGTTTAAAAGAATTATGTTAAGAATTCACTTAAAAAGGTTTTGCAAAAAATGTCATGAATTCGCCTAAATAACACGCAGCATGGCTGTATTTGTATAAAGAGTTAATCCGTACAGTATAATTTTCCCATCTGATGTAAAACAAAACAAATTTTAAGAACAGAGATCTTTTGTTTCAGAGGAAGAAAAATACGCAATAAAAGGCTCGTCGTGATTCTGAAAAAAAGAAGACAAAATAAATATAATAACAGAAATTAAATGCTTTGTGTGAAAGTATATTGATCGCATTTATTCACATAGTACCACAAACATTTAACAGGGCTACAAAAAATATATTTAACTGTGAAGTTTCTGGGGTCAGTATTATACATTCGTTAGATGTTTGTTAAATGTGCAAATTTATTTGAGTAAAGTTAGTTGTTTTCTTATATAGTAAAGTCAATCTTCAAAATGGAAACCATTCCACATAAACAGAAGCGCAATCAAATAAAAACATTAACAAATCCCAATCGGCAGCATAAATGAGCGTACAGTCAATACACTCAGCATTATTATTAAATTAAAAACGGATAAATAAAACACACCTTTAATGAATGAAAACAAAAATAACAAAATGAGGAATTATTAAATAAAAATTAAACAGCCAATCAATCAATCAATCAATCAATCAACCAATCAATCAATCAATCAATCAATCAATCAATCAGTCAGTCAGTCAATCAATCAATCAATCAACCAACCAACCAACCAATCAGTCAGTCAGTCAGTCAGTCAGTCAGTCAGTCAGTCAACCAATCAATAAATAAATCAATCAATTTCTTTACAAAGTTATTATATTTTATTTTATATATGTATATTTTATATTTCTAATACTTTGTCAAGAATCTTTTAGGACACATAAACTGCATATGAACATGTTAATTGAAGTGGAAAATGTAGAATAAAGATAGGGCGAGGAAGAAAACATTTTATCTCATTAATTTCCCTCCTTTTAAAATGCGTTTTTTTTATTATAATGTATCATTAAACAATGCTTAAATTAAGTCCTGATCGACAGCTTTGTAAACACACAATTACTGATTTGTAAAAAAGAAATCAACAACAGAAAATTAAAAAATATATATATATTCAAATAAACAATAGAATTTACGTGAATAAAGTGATATCACGAACTGGTTAAATGTAAGAGAAAGATTTATTGTTTGAGGTTAATGCGAAATACATATTCTCAATCTATCATCACACTGACCTTAAATAACATTAAATTGCCTCGTTTAACAACCAATGACATTAATAATGCAGTGTATATATTTACTAAACGATAGTATAACAGCAATCAACAGTCGATACTGGTGGTGATTTGTGTGCCCTCCAACAACAAAATTATTTCACTAGTTCGCTATGTATTTAAGCAAATCAGTGTTAATAGCATAGCCTATAGCAAAAAAATATAAAAAATAGTCCGTAATACATCATTTACTGTGGCTATTCCGCATCTCACTCTAGGTTATGGTTTTCTACCAATCAGCCTAATGCGTTAATGTATGTACTCACAGAGCGTCTAATTACCAGGCTGTCGTGAGTCACCCTTTGATAATGCATGACGGGTAGCATGTCCTTTGTTTTTTCCCGGTTATGAATTTTGCATTGCACCAGCATGGACGTTGATACATGCAGGGCTACGTAACTATGACTGGGTTATGATATACAGTGCAATAATGATAAAACCATTTGGCCTGATATATTCTTGAATATAGATTTGTTTTATTTTGGACTGATTATCCAAGATGAGAAACTTTATGCATGCCATGAGTTATATCATAATATTTTATTTCATACAATGTTTTTTTAAACATAAACAGACAAGTTAGGAATGCTAGCAAATGTAATCTAGTGTAAGAAGAAAGGTAAAATGTATTAAAGCAGGGAGCGTTGACTACCAAAACAATTAAACTACGAAAGAGGACCAAGTAAATTTGAGGAATACGAAAATTACAAGAAAAAAGCAAATAATGATTTAAAAAGAAGATAAAACAAAATAAGGTGACAAACTGAGAAAAAATAAAGACAATGAAATTAATGCAGAAAGATGGAAAGAAAAGCAAAACAGATGAAAGAAAAATAGGTGCAACACAAGGTAGATAATATAAAATCTTAATACAGCAACAAAACTACCCACACAAAAGATAAAAAAACAAGACTAGTGTTGAAATAAAAAACATAACTAAAAGAAAACAGAGACGAGCGACGCAGACCAAATATTTTATTAGAACACAGTAAAATGACATACCTCCCGCTGGGGGGGGGGGGGGGGGGGGGGGGGGGGGGGGGGGGGGGGGGGGGGGGGGGG
>JARFOD010094299.1:0-14312 GCA_031763545.1 Mopalia muscosa | reverse complement strand
ATTGGGGGGGCCGGCCCCCCCCCCCCCCCCCCCCCTCCACACACACCCGCGAAATAAAAAATCAAAAACTTAAACGAATACAAAACCCAATATCTCATAATATAAAAGGGTATTTACATTTATAAAAAAAAAAAAACACGTTTTGATTAAATTCTGTTCTTACCTTTGATCTATTTTTTCCTTAATTCGCGTAAATATATATACCAACAGAACGATATATTTATCTTGATTTGGTACGTAAGGCCCAAAATTGAACAATAGTAACTGGGCAATTCAGTACATTTGACGTGATCTATTGGCATTTAATTTCATGGCCTAGCTTTTTCGACATGAAAACAATTCTTAAACAGTGTCTAACAAAGGACTGGATTTTAACTGTAAATGTAATGAACTTAACATTCATTAACTTTGATCAATTGCATAGCATATTTATTCGCAAAAGCGAGCTTCTTGTAGTGAATACTATTTTCCTCTCAGCTTTTTAACACGTACTTTGAAATGAACAAAGCAATTAGCTTTATTTTTTGTCCTTTAAAAATAAACTTTAAAAGATTAGATAAATTCAGTTTGCGTAGCTAAAAATAAAACAAAAGTCACGCTCCTAATATTTAAAACTTAAAACATTTAAAACATTTAAAATATTTAAAACAATTAAAACTTTAAAAGATTATTAGATAAATTCAGTTGGCGCTGCTAATATAAAACAAAGGTCACGCTCCCAATATTTACTGAGAACGAATCGGGTTATGCGTGTATGGGGTTTTGAGTGTTTTTGTCTGTTATGCCATTCTGTTTGAGACCAGACATTGCCAAATGACGAATCACTAGTGTGAGTTGCCCAGTTGACCTCAGGTGTATTACTGGACCAAAAGAGGTGTCACCTGCAATCACAGATGTGGGTGTGGTTTAACGAGGTTGCTTCTCGGCTTTCCCCCGTTTAAAAGTAAGGCAGATCGAAAAATGCACAGATCGTCCTCATATATGGAAACACCTCAGAGTTCGACGTAAAACCAAGAGCTAACAAACATACGATCAGGCAAAGGAAGAAAAAGCGAATAAACAAGCAAATAATCCATTTGATCTACATTAATGAACCATTCAAGTTGAAATAACTTGGTAGTTTGGAAATTTTTTATTTCTTAAGTTTTTCAACAATTATTCTTGTTTAAAGCTTAAGGGCGGCCCTGCGTCAAAAGGAAGTATCAATAACCTATATGGTAATCAATAACAACAACAACGACAACAATACTAATGGCGATGTCAAAGGAGAACGGGTGTGAAGGGATAAGAAAAACATCGGTCCAGAGTCAATTTATCGGAAAAAGCGTCGAAGACATATTTCACCTGGCTCCGAAAAGGGTTAATTTCAGATTTGGCGCTACCTAGGTTTTTTATAGCGAAATTTAATTAATTTCTTTTATTGGTGACCACATGTTCGCAGAAGTGTGAGGAAGTTGAAATATCTATATATTTATGACGATGCAACAGTTAGATAAAGAAAGCAACTCTTTTTGAGAATTACAATTATTTAGGTTTCATTTTATTTTTATTTTAATTTAAATTATTGTCATGTGAAAAATTGACAGGGTCGATTTATTAAATCATATATATCTAATTTTAAAGGTTATATTTTTCAGTGTATTAAACAAAAAGAACAGAAATACCAATAGCAGCCTCAAAATAATACTGATACAATAAATATACACGCGCAAGTCTGCTGCTGCCCATGACATCTGCTGTCGCGGACGTTTATTTCTAAAAGACACACTCGCCTAGTTTTTGTTATGAGTTTTTAGGTTGTAATTATAAGCTTCACGTCTTCACACAAGTTGAGTGATGTGACAAAGCATCAGTCTAGTATCCTTGGCCGGACAGGACCACCAATACCGACCGTTTTATGCAGTTTCGGGGTATGTCACAAAAAAAATGCCAAATATAAATTTTTCTCGCAATGTGATGTTACAAGGGCGATATTATATCATCGCTTTATTCTCTAGAAAATCCCAAATTGCGTTTGATTTTGTTAAATATATAATCCAAAGGTCCCGGGCTCTATACCCAGTGGAGGCCATTTATTTTTTTCTTTATTTATTTATTCAATATATGTATATATGCCGAATATTTTATTTAACAATACTTTATACGCCATGCTAATTGATTTTTTAATATTCTCCATTCCTATGCCTGTGGGATAGATGTGTGGAAATATTTACATATATTTTTTTTATAACTGTACAAGAAGAAAAAGTTGTCCTTCGACACACATATATTCTTATTGTAGATACATACATTTTGTACACATGCTTAAGCAGTTATACTCGAAATACGAATTGCAGGTTGATCTCCGATAAAAAGCATGTTTATATTTGTCGACAACCCTGAAGCAATATTAGTTAACATTTGCGTGCACCACATGGCAGAGTACAAAAAGAAAAAGTCAAGTCAGGGAAAGCAAAGCGAGTTCAACAAGTCCAGCCTCCTGTTTGGTTTCAGGGCATACAGTAACAACAACTGAGAACAGATATAGCATCGACAATAATACACTATCTAAATTCGCACTTCGGGCTCTTTTTCTACCTTTATATAAAGACGCGGCATGCTCGCGTATCCGGCAGACATAACTCGCGTATCCGCGACCTAGAAAAGAAGCAGTTTATGAAATACGACTGCCGTAATATTACGTCGGATAGACTGGTGCTTATTTTAAAATGGATTATAACCTCCTGTTGTTTGTGATAATGGACACGTTCTGGTAGTGTGGGGCGAGTTAAATGACCTCACGTGCCTTACTTGTTTCATACGAATAAGATCATCTGCACGAAATCGTCACTGATTGTTGAAAAACCACCAAGGAAAATGTCATGGAATCAAGGCTATTGCGCTCAGATTATGGTATATTGGGCCAGTTAATGTAGTAAGTACACAAGAAGATCATAACTTGTCAGTGGAAAATATCTTGACAAAACGTAGGTAAGATCTGGAAGAGGCGGAAAATAATATTATGTTTGAACGCAGGCATAAAATTACCTGCATGGTTTTGAAATTATTTTGGAAAATTTATATACTATATACTACTTTTTTGGAGAAAAAAAACCCACACAAAAGCATCGATAGCTTATATTTAAAAGGATATTCACCTACAAATATAAATGTGACTTTATAATAGCTGTGATTTTCTGCACAAATGACCAAATTGTATTTTTCAAGGAATAAACTTATTTATAATGTTCTTGTTGTAGCGAGAGATACCATTCATCTTCGCTGTTGTTTACATACTTTAAAATCATAAAAATACGGACTGTAGTATAAATATATTATTATATTCCTAAGCAAGATTTTGTTCTGCAATTTAACATTTGGCTTAAATAAAAAAAGTTTGTTCA
Source organism: Mopalia muscosa (assembly GCA_031763545.1). Classification (NCBI taxonomy): domain Eukaryota; kingdom Metazoa; phylum Mollusca; class Polyplacophora; order Chitonida; family Mopaliidae; genus Mopalia; species Mopalia muscosa. The sequence goes on along the minus strand of JARFOD010094299.1, from coordinate 10,929 downwards.
GGCTTTATTTCAAGTCTCTCTTATTTATATTTCAATTTATATTTTTAAAAGCAGTCACACTGGCACAGGGATGTAGATCAATTAATACATATTTATTTCAATTTATATATATTTCTCAATTTATTTTCTTCTCATTAAATTTACTTATTTGTTTATTTCCCATTTTACTTTTTTCTCAGTTCATTTAATTACTTAAGTAGTTTTCATTTAATAAAATTCTGCCGAATTTTATTTATTAATTCGTTTGTTTTTTGTTTATCTTTCAGTAATTAACCCCCACATGCGCTTTAATGCATTTGTGCCGTTGTTGATCTGAATGCAACTCTAAATAAAGAGTTCTTTAGATTTACACGACTTGTTTGTATTTTACATAAATGTTTGACGATTTTATGTTATTGCCTCTTTCCGTTGCCGCGAAAGGAAGTGTTTTTTCAAAACTATTTCCAACGTAAAACGCTTATGTTTTTTAATCAATTTCAATTTTTCTAATACATGTTTTGTATTCTGTCAGAAAATACACAATATAAAATTGAAAATATTGAATAAACTGGCGGAAGCTTGTGTGTAAATTTCCGTCCTATATCGTAGAAAATATATGATATAAAAACGCAGCGTTATTGTACAAAGTCTTAATTAAAATATGACTCTTTCATACATATATGCTTCAGTTAAATTATTCTCGTTACACACTAACAAAATATCTATTTGTCAGCAAGCCTAACAATTTTATTTTTGCTTTTTGACTGAGTAATTATATCCATATTTTTATCAATTTACAATTCTAAACATTTATTAGGATTCAAAATTTTTCATTTTTATTATTGAATTCAACAAATATTTTGCTGTAAGTTTTTTTTTACAGTTCCATAATTCGTAATACAGAAATATGTTTTTTATTACACTATACACCAGTATATCGCTCGATTATTTTTTTAACACAACGAGAATGTAGCTCGTTAAATATTTGCTGCTCATTAACCATAAATATCTTATTTCTGGAGAAGAATGATTGATTTTAAGATGTTAAAACAAACTATTTAAAAAAAAACAGATAAACATGCCTTTTAGTGCCCGAAATTGGCATAAGTCAAAATATTGCTTTTGAGACTTTTTTTTAGCTTTACACCAAAATGTTTAGGGGAATTGAAAAACGAACGAAGCTTGGATGCTTCAATATACCACAAAACTTGTTTTGTTTATCACGAAGGGTTTGTTCTTTGATTTTTAAGGAAATTGTGCTTAGAAAATATGGCTCAGGTGTAGAATGAGTATATTTTGATAAAATTTTACGGTAAATATTTATGTTTTCAGTACATAGACTACATATGGACAGAAGCAGCAAAATGTTAAAGTTTGATCTGCACAATACGGTATTTATTACAAAATTTTAGCCATATTATTTTGATATAAGAAAATGTCTTATCGAATTGACCCATGGGTTTAAGTTTTTACTTTTGACAGGTGTTGGACTGAGACAAAGAATTATGATAGAGCCCGCGTTATTCAGACGATCGAACTTTATTCACGAAAAGTTGATCTCTTTCATTTATATTCAGCGACCCGGCCAGATATTGAGATCTCTAAGTATATAAATATATAAGCGTAATGATACGATAATTGATTAAATTGTGAATAAAAATCACTTAGTATGGACGACAACTAATAGATTGATGCGAGAACTCAAAATAATTCAGAGGTACACGGAATATCATTTAATCGCTATACCGAAATCATTTCTTCTGAACATGACGTTTATATCTTAACGGTGAAGGTCATAAAGACAAGAATACTATTGTAAATGTCTCTTTATTAAGGGAATAGGGGTGTGTGGAGGGGGGCGTTTCGGTGTTTCATAAGTCGAAAATTCTTGCGTTTGAACACCAAAAGTAAAAAAAAAAAAATTAAAGAATGTAATTTTGAGAAAAGCTGATTAAATAAGGAATGTGTAAAACAATATTTCACAGATTTAAAAAATATATTTCAGATTTTTTTTTTGTATGCTCTTTGAGATTTTATTTGTATTATATATGGAAACAATACATGGAAATCTCTCTGATAATTTTGTTTGAAATTCAAAACATGAAATGGATATATAAAGTCACATTCTCAAATATAAACGAAACCTTTGCCTAAGAAGAAAAAAATATATAAAGCGGAATATTTGTTTCATAAAGCTTCTTTATTTGTGCTTGTTACTTATTTTGACAAGACTCACATTTTCAACCCAATAAAGCACGTGCAAATGTCAACAGATATATATTTTCTGTGTTATATTAAATCTTGCTTTTCAAATGTTTATTTTTAAACACACATTTTCGTTTCATATATGAGAAAAATAAAGACATTTTGCAAGTATTTCCGTTTCTTTGTTTTCTTAACGAATGTGCGTCTGTCTGTTTTTTTATATTCTTTTTTTATTTCCAATCTGAACAAAGAATATTAATTTCCTTTATATACTGATGAAACAAAAAATATTAAGTTTATATACCGATGAAACAAACAGTGTTAATTTTCTTTATATACAGATTAAAAAAAGAATATTAATTTTCTTTATATACTGATGAAACAAAAAACAAATTTAACCTTAACATATATTTAGATATGGTCACTTTGTAAACGGCAAATACAATATTATTTCGTATATATTTTGAAAGTAGCAAAAGCTAATTTTTCCTGCCTTTACATGGATTTAAATTAGGGTGTATAATTTCGTAGATCTTCTATACGTGAGAAGAAATAAGTGTATCTTAGTCGAATTTACTTATGTCTGTCTTTATATTTTTCAGAATAAGACAAACAGATGAACGGATGTTAAATCCAGTGAAACAAAATCGCAAAAACTGAACCTATACTATTTTGTACGGGGTAACTTTCTAATCATCATAAAAATAATTCCAATCCATCCAAACCATTGATTCTATATATACCGGTTACTCTTTATATTACATACTGCAAAAATATAACTTCACGGTATCAAGTATAGCAGGAACGTAAATCTGTGGGTTTCTCTTTATATTACATACTGTAAAAATATAACTTCACGGTATCAAGTATAGCAGGAACGTAAATCTGTGGGTGTCGGCTTGTTGTATTTTGAAGTATATAATGTAACTGGCCATGGTATTGAGAAAATAATGCAATAAGATTTATTCAGTTAAGATACCTTCATTTTATAAGCATGGAAGAGCTACAGGCTATGGGTCGAGAAAAACGGATTACTAGGTAAATCAAAATGAAGAAAACGAGTACAAAAGTGCCTCAAACCTACAATGTAAATTTGCCAGCTGTTGCCATGGGAAACAAAGAGAGGCCAATCAAATACAGCCTGGTCATCAAATGCGGAGTGAGCAGCTGTGGATACTAAAAAAATTCCACTGTGTTCGAAGGTCGGTGAGTCATTGGATTTATATATATAATATATATATACAATTAACCAAACCAGCGCGTTTATATACACTCACGTAGATGTATTTATATGTGTTCGTTTACATACATACCCAAAACAAACTAAATGTAGTAATATACATATAAGAAATTCATGGTTCGGAAAGGCAGAAATCCGCCATATTTACCATAATGCAATGTATAGACTAAACATTCTGAAATCTAATTATATATATCTTAAACGTTCACAAGTTTACATTTTAATACCCAGCGGATAAATATAACCTACAGATTGAGACAAAGAAGGGAAGTTTGACAAATCTACATATTGTACAGATACATATATAGAAAAAAAAGATAAATGGAATGTTAATGACAAAGAAATCTACAATAAATTTTACATGACATCGCAATTAAATAAGAATAAAATTTAAATTAAGGCAAAATATAAAAAAAAACAACAAATAACAACAAAAACATGTATAAAACCCAACAGTGACAGATCAATAAAATGTTTAGTCCAGAGAAAGCAATAATGAAAGCAAAATTTAAATCTTAATTCAACAGAAATATAATTTAAATTTAGCAGACTGAGTTACAATAAACTTATTTTAACTGCTATCAGAGTTCCACGACAAAATAATGGACCACCAGTTTAAACATTTCGTTCCCTTGGTTTTTTGCTTGGAACAAGTCATTAGACAAAGATACTAATATAACGTTATAGATATAGTATATATAATGCAGGAACAATCAAGAAAACGATGGTCTTCCATAGAAAACATTTACTCAAGGTATTTCAATATACCTATTTTAAATTATTCATTATTTCAGCACAATTTTGGAATGCAATAATTCAACGTAATTGGATTCGATTATATACAGAACCAAATTAAAAAATCTTACTTTTTAATAATTTCTGTTACAATTTATAGGAACTCAGCTAACATTTTTATATATAACATTTCACCTGTGCTGTTATAAACCAACCCAATCCTTCTCCATTTTTTCACAGCTTTTATTTCGTCTGTTTTTTTGTCCCACTTATAAATAATTATTTACATCCAAGTCATGTTGCCCAAATGTACATTGGAGCGGCCCCTCTATAAAATAGTCAAATGATATCCATCAAAATAAACTTGCAAATGATTTCAATATAAAGAGTTTAGTCATCCATCAGTAAATAAAATAAAAATGTAAATAAACAGTTACAGTTTAGTATGCTTTCTTGTGATACTTTATCCCATATCCCAATTCAACCTTCAGTTCACCTTGAGTTATATTTCCCGGGAATGAAGTACTCAGTGTATATTTTGTGAAACAAATGAAACGAGCTAAAATTGGTCAGATAAGAGCAGGAGCGATTAAAAACATATATTCTTATGTTACTTGTCAAGGTTTTAAAAAAATTAACCATTTATATGATTATATATTTGTTGTAGTCTTATATTAACACTTGACTACCTTGAGGCAATCAGGGACCAATTAAAATGTTGAAATTCCCAAAATCTATTTTTTCAAATTAAAATATTACTACTTTGAAAGTTTATCCTCGCCTTACTCAATAATAAATTCATATTTCAAATTTTGTTATAAAATTTTCGTACAGATGTTCAATCAGTGTAAGTGAGCAGATAGATTTTTGTTAAAGTTACCTGAGAAAATTACCTGAGAAAATATATAGAACAGCGTGATTGCAAAGTATGTACTGTATATTTATATAGCAGTTGTGTAAAAGTTTTGCAGCAGATAAAAACTTGTCGTACCACATCAAAAACACAACAATCCATTAAAAATAACAATGGTTCGTATGTAAATTATGTAAAATAGGGTGCACATAATATGTGAGACCAATTTAAAGAACATTTATGAAACAATGGCGAGTTTTACAGGGCTACAAAAAGCAATTGGTCGATAATTACTAGATAGTCATGCGCATGATGCACTTGATTGAAATAGGGGCTTATGTGCCACATGAAACCGAGCATTAACAATTTTTCAAAATAATAGCTGGTGTATTCCGAAAAAAATATACTCAGTGTTTATTTTGGGGAATATTATTCAAAATAACTGATAATTGTTTTCATTGTTCGTTCATTTAGATTACGAAATAAGGACACAGGTTTTGGAAATCGTTGCGTATGTCGTTTCGACCCAGACTCATTTAACTTGTTTTTTTTTAAATCTCTCTCTAAATAAAATCTGCATTGTCGTACATGGCCAAAATGCCTGGCGACATTTTATTTCAACACTTAAATCATGTCTGTACCATTCACAAAGACTATTTAAGGAATTTTATGCTAGCTGTACTTAATAAACCTACATTAAAGACAAGAAAAAGTAAAAACCACACTGACAAAAAGCAGATTGAACGTTTAACCGGTTCTTAGTTCGCCCAGTCCTATATATGTGGTAATTTTAAAGTAGACGTTAGTAACGAAATTAAAAAATACCATGAATATAAAACATGCTATATTTATGCTAAGCTTCGTTCAAATATCTGTTTGAAATAAGCTTCAAATATAGTTTGAATGTTTCTTTTGCATGTGGTGATCTATATAATCCTTTATTCCGCATATACAAATGTCTACCCATAACAACTCGAGATTAAGATCTATTTAGAAAATTGTCTGTGGGAGTTTATCTAAAACATGATATGATTAATCTTTTTGAATTAATTGACATACCTGTACAACATGAATAATTGTTTTTAGAAATATACCTTAATCTGTGTCTCCGAACGATGGTGCTTAACTAACTACCATCATTTCACTCACTTGATGGTGTGGCAGGTAATGTGGGACAGAACCCACTCTCAAGTTCAATGGAAACAGAAATTACAATTTTACAGAGCAACACAACACAACAAATTGACTTATTGTGGCCCCTAAACGCAGACTGCGGGAGGAGTCTGGAAAGATTTCATATAGTAAAATCAACGTGGAAAGCACAATCTTTGCTTGTTTGTTTGTTTGATTGGGGTTTAACGTGGTATAGCGGATTGTTTCACTCTTATGATATATGCCAGGGCAGTTGATGGCCGAAACCACCCTCGAAATCAATCACCCTCACCCTTGCGTACACCCTCATACAAACACAAGACGGGTCACTCGCAAAACGCACTACAGCATTTGCTTCATGTTGCCCCTTTGCTCTGAAAGCACCAGGGCAAGATGAACCCTCCACCTCTCCCCTAAGCCGTATAATACCTTCCTCTTCCTTTGCCCTGCAAGATTTTCGAAAACTTGATTTATTTAGTTTTTCTCCCATAACCTTTGAAGCAATACCAGAATATGCTGTGAAAGTGTTTACTTGTTTGATTTATATTTAACGTTCTACTGAAGATCATTTTACCACGAAATGTGCTGTGTCAGCCCGCGGGTGACGGGAAAAGTGGATCCAGTCAAGGCGGATACAGACAAGGCTAGCCTCATACGATCACTATATGGACCCCAAAAGACGTCCTTATTTTGAACAACATTAACCTTACTCCAACCACCCGCTACTGTAAAAATTACCCGTGTTTTTGCCTGTCGCCACTCAGAATATCTGCAAATAAAGTAAATATTATTTCTCAATTCGGTTAGGAAATGGGGAAAAAACCCGGAACAACTATCCCTAGATAGTATATATATTTAATGCATGGATAACTTCAATCGGTGTACAGATATATACCGAAGACAATATGGCGGCGGATTACATAAGACAAGCAATCCAATCCCATGAGATACCATCAACCAAAGGAACGCGCAATGGGTATTCATTTGAAGTCGATCACCACATTCCAATAGTCCATTATACTCCTCAAGTCATGAGAGTTTGACACTACTCTCTAGTACACACTGTTAACGCTACATGTGATTCTTAGAAGAAAAGTAAGTGTGGTACTAACCACTAACCACTTACATGTATATATCTTAAGAAATAAACGCCGCTGGTGTAACTATGGTCTGTTCAATATAAAGAAGAACGTATAACCAAAAATATCAGAAAGAACAAATACAATATTGATACCGTAAATGGTACAGATTTAAAGTTTTAAGTTTATTAACCTCTGGGGATTGCATACCTGGGTCTAGATAGACGCTTCAAAAGTTATCGAAACGAGGCGTTTCAGTCCATACCAATGTGCCCCTAAATATGACACATTCTGTGAGTGCCACTCAAACAAATTAATAAAATAGTAAAATACGGTTTGCATTTTATTGTACGTATCTTGCAAAAGCTAAGTTATTCAAATGGGAAAACAAGGCGTTTCAATCCATACCAGTGTGTACCTAAACATGACAAATTAGGTGAGTGCCAAGTAAACAAGTTAATAAAATAGTAAAATACGGTTTGCATTTTATTGTACGCATCTTGCAAACGCTAAGTTATTCAAATCGGAAAACAAGGCGTTTCAATCCATACCAGTGTGTCCCTAAATATGACAAATTAGGTGAGTGCCATTTCAACAAGTTAATAAAACAGTAAAATACGTCTTGCAAAAGCAAAGTTATTCAAACGGGAAAAGACCCTTGCCATGATGCAAATATTACTTTTGATCTAATGGTGTTCAGGGTAAATAGGGGAGTTTAATTTATCTTGATTGCTACACTTAATATCCCATATATTAAATTGGCAGGCATGGCATAAGTTATACCAGTGATTCTAAAGAACTGAGACAAAGGGCAAGATGAACAAAAAAATCGAATAATCTCCGAGGGAAAATATATTACTATGGACCTGAAAGCTGGATTCAAATTGGATAACATTTAGTTTGACATGAAATAAAAGTTTTAAAAACTCCCCAGATTTATCATAAAATTCATGGAATAAACTTTGTCGTTATATAAAACAAATACTTGGAACAATCTTCAAGCCAAAGTTTACTATAGCACCCTATAAAAGTGGCACGATCAATATCTTTAAAATGGGTATACCTGATGTTTCAAGTAAATGGGGGAAGGTTAGTTTATCTTGATAGCTACTCTTAATCTCTCCCGCATACATATATCAAAGAGATAATAGATTGACAGGCTCATTATAGCGGGAAGATGGGTCGAGATACGTGGTGGAGCTGCTATACAAAACTCCATTTTAACCGTAATGTATGTGACGACAGTCACTAGAGATAACCATCACCAATTTAACACCAGACGCTTTTTGACCGGTCAGTTTTTGTTCGGCCGTAACGCAACCGGACACACAGGAGACGCGAGAGATTTACCTGTCTTTGTGCCCTGTAAACGTCTGCGATTAATCCTGGCTCGAGGGTGGGGGACATGGGGCGTGGCGGCGATCACACACAAACAAACCCTTAACAGTTAAACCATATGGCATTACGGCCCATAAAATACACAGATCATTAACGATCGCTTATACATTATGCATTAAGGGTGCCACCAACGACCGTTCACAAAAAAACAGTTACAATAGTTTCCCTTTAGTGTTCGGCGAATATCTCACAGAGAGCAGTGGTCTTACAATTACATTATTTTAAATGTCAACAGAATACTTTATTTTAAACCTCTTTAATGGTCTAGCGGTCGGAAAGATATAACGAAGATATTCACATAGTCGATGTCCCAGAAAGCGGTGAAAGCTTTATACTAAACAGACACTACCATATGTGTTTAACGATCCAATGCTTGTGTTGATAGATGGATTGGAATGTAATAGGTCTATTAAACAGTGTTTGCATTCCAGCATATACTATTATAGGCAAAGCATTCATTTGTGTCATAGTGGATTTGCAGATTCCTTCATCTTTTTTTTTGTTGATTTGTTTTCGATGATTTGAGTAAAGGAATAACCTGAAGTTGAATTATATTTAAGCAGGCTTTGAGATATTTGATGTGAAAAAAGTTCCAAAAATTTTCAATTTTATTTTTATTTACATTAAATTTATAATTTGCTCAAACCTCCTTTACAAATTTAAAAAAAATGTTATTCCTAAAAAAAGAAATCTGTTTTCCCTCAACAAAATGAATAATCAACATTTATATGATGTACACAGCTTGGATGCCCAAGTGAATTGGGAAAAGGGCCACAACTCTTCCTAATAGAGTTCCACACACAAGTTTGTGTGGGTAAAATGAACCTTGCATAACACTTATAAAATGTACTGACGTCGTGGATTCGTGATTCCGAATCGTTCCTGTCAAGGAAGTTACTTGACATTTGCCTATAAAATACGATGTGATATAACAGAGATAGATCAATATTGATTGATTGATTGATTGATTGGTTGATTGATTGATTGGTTGTCAATTGGTTGCTTAATGGTTGGTTGGTTGGTTGGTTGGTTGGTTGGTTACTGAGTGTATCGGTTGGCTGGTTGGTTAGTGGGTGTCTTGGTTGGCTGTTTGGTTAGTTAGTGAGTTGGTTGGTTGGGTTAGTTGGTTGGTTCGTTTACTGATTGATTGTTTGTCGGCTCGTTTGCTGCTTGGTTGGTATATTCGTTGATTGAGTAACAGGTTGGCTGGTTTAGCGAGCTGGTTGTTTGGTTGGTCCGTTGACTGTTTAATTGGTTGTCGAATCGTTTGCTGCTTGGTTAGTTGTTTCGTTGACTGAGCAGTTGATTCGCTGGTTACTTAGCTGGTTGATTGGTTGGATTAATGGGCTGTTTGGTTGATTCGTTCGCTGACTGGTTTGTTGGTTTATTCGCTGATTGATTAGTTAGTAGGTTGGCTGGCTGGTTAGTTGGTTGGTTGGTTAGTTAGTTGGTTGGTTAGTCAGTTGGTATGTTTATTGTTTGGTTGATTGTTTTTTTAATGCTGGTTGGTAAGTTTGTTGGCTGGTTTAGCTGGCGGCCTGATTATAGGTAGGTTTATTCATTGATTACCAGATTAAGGTTGATTGGGTGATTCTTAGATTGATCCATACTTTTTAAATTCATTGATTGGTTGATAGGGTGAGTGATTTTATATAATGTTTAAAGGGATACAATTTTTTTAAACAAAAAGTACAAGATGCGTCGGTATTTGCTGGTTTTCAAGGTGAATTTTACAGCTATTTTCAACCAAGACCAATGAAGTGCGTTCTGTTTGCGTTGACCATCTTTTCTTTATTTGTTTGCTTTTCTTAATAAAAATGTTGGATAGGGTAACGTACGTCGTCTTTTAAGTTTATGTTCTTTTTAAAAGGAAACTTTTTAAGAATGCTGAACACGATGCATTTTAAGATTACAGTTCTACGACAACTAGGCTTTAGAGTAAAGCCCGCACAGTACTATCTTTTTCAATCCCATCCCTTGATATTCGACACCATATCTTAACCCTGGGTAGAAACGAAGTCCCATAATTTAACCATAGCATGCTCTATTGGAAAATAAATCTTCCTCCAGGGTTAAGAAAGACGACATGGTTACGCTGGAAAAGTAACCAACTATTTGTAACCGGGGGAAAAAATTGGATATATAAGGAAAGTTGTCTGTTGGAGGAGCATTTTGCGACGCGGTTTCCTACGTTTTTTTTGCAGATCACCAGCCGATACTAAGTGATCATATGAATGAAATATCAGATAGTAGGACGTTTACATCCCCCCTCAAAAAAATACCCCCCA
>JARFOD010094288.1:0-17366 GCA_031763545.1 Mopalia muscosa | reverse complement strand
AGATGATTTTTTTATTTTAATTGATTTACATCCCTGTGCCAGTGTGACTGCTTTTAGAAATATATATAATTATTTTTTAAATACGTTTTTACTTGCTCTGAAAGATGCATGCATGTTGCCATTTGAGGACGAATCGACTGGTATTTCTGACGTTCAGTAGGCCTATATATTCCTATGAGTGTTGTTTGATTGGGGTTTAACGCCATTTCTAAGGTTATTTCACTCACATTGCCGCCTGCCAGTGAAATTCATGGAACTATAATATTCGGACGAGAGGAAATGAATTTCCGGGCAGGTATAAAAAATTAATTTCGGGGGGAATTTAAATGAATTTCTGACCGTGTATAAATTTATTTCGGGTGGAAATGAATGTCCGGGCGGATTTAAATGAATTTCGGGGCGGGTAGAAATGAATTTTGGACCGGTTGGAAATGAATCTCGGGGCAGTTAGAAATGAATTTCGAGCCGGGGAAAATGAATTTCGGGTCGGGTAGAAATTAATCATGGGCAGGGTAGAAATTAATTTCGAAGTGGGGAAAGCTAATTTGGGGGCGGGTAGAAATGAATCAACAACACCCGGGAATTTTTATAATCCTGATTAATTCAGGGATTGTCATATGACAATCAAATTTCATTTGACTATCTTGAATTTTCAAAATAGCGTGCGGTGAAATATCTTTGAATATTACTGATTAATCAAGGAATTGTTTGTGAACCGATTAACCCTGATTATTTAAGGAAAAATTGTGAAGAAATCACGTGGTGTCACGCGAACATCTTTTCGCTACAGCAAGGCGGCGACTCTTGACATTCAATGGTAAGTATTTTGACCGAATAAATCTCAATCCTTAGCCATCAAGGCTTTACCAGGGCAGAAATAGACGGAATTTATACCTCGTTGGTGATAAAGTTTCTACTAATCTACTGTTCAGCCAAGGAAAAGTTGGCTAAAATGTCCAAGATCATAATTATGAAGCTGGGTAAAGCTGTCGGTATATTTCTCTTGGATAAAACGCTGTAATTCAGGTGCTGTCGATTTTGCCTACGAATAAGGCAAGAACCATTATGGATATTACGGCAATAAATGGTGGACGTCACCTAAACAATTAGGTCGTCACCCTGAAACAGATATATTAACAACCCTGAATACAATCCTTGAAATTCAGTTTAAAAAATCCATCTGAATTCCAGGAATAATCCTTGAATCATTTTTCCAGTGAACGGATCACTGTAACATCTCCATGTCGTTTATTACGTGACCATCGAAGTGCATCGTTGTTCATGGTATTATTGCGGTATGGACATTGTATCATCGCCAGATAGTTTATTATATAACTTTCTTAGTACATCACACAATCGACGGTGGTATCATTGTGGTACAGATCATTGTACCTTCGCCCCATCTTTTATTATATCACCCTAGTACTTTTTCACGCAGTTGTTTGGCGTAAGCACCATTATATCATCGCCATACCTTGTATTGTGTCATCATCGCGGTATATCGTATGGTATTATCAACAAGCTGATGACATCCACCAATTATTCACCATATAACATCCCTCAATTTTTCACAATATGGCATTTTCTAGTTATCCACAACTCGACATCCACCAATTATTTACAATAAGTTATCCGATTATCCACAATAAGACATCCACCAACTATTTACTATATGACATCCATCAATTATCCACAAAATAACATCAATTACCCAAAATATAACACCCACAAATTATCCACAATATGGAATTTTCTAATTATCCACAACTCGACATCCACCAATTATTTACAATAAGTTATCCGATTATCCACAATAAGACATCCACCAACTATCCACTATATGACATGCATCAATTATCCACAAAATAACATCAATTACCCAAAATATAACACCCACAAATTATCCACAATATTGAATTTTCTTATTATCCACAACTCGACATCAACCCATTTTCACATCTTGGCATTCACAATTATCCACAATAAGTTATTTACTAACTGTTGACAATACGACAGCCATCAATTATCCACAATATAACATCCACCGATCCGCATCCACAATTATTACACATTATAACATCCACTAATTATCCACAATACGACATCCACCAATTATCCACAATATAACATTCGTCAGTTATACACAATATAACACCCACCAATTATCCACAATAAAACATTTGTGCACAATATGACATCCACCAATTATCCACAATATAACATTCATCAGTTATGCACAATATGACATCGACCAATTATCCACAATATAACATTTATCAGTGATGAACAATATGACATCCACTAATTATCCACAATATAACATTCGTCAGTTATGCACAATATGACATCCACCCATTATAGAAATATAACATTTATGCACAATATGACATCCACCAATTATCCACAATATAACATTCGTCGGTTATGCACAATATAACATCCACCAATTATCAACAATATAACATTCATCAGTTATGCACAACATCACATCCACCAATTATCCACAATATAACATTTATGCACAAGATGAACATAATTATTCCCCAGTTTTTGCATAAGCTAAAATCCGTCAACAGGCAAATGTAAAAACTTATATCTGCCAAATATCTACGGGATGACCTTGTTATCACCCGCCTGGCAATTATGTACCAGACAATATCCGCCAACGATATACAAGGTGACATTGCTTATGCGGCAATGGTACAGGCATATATTTTGAAGAGACAGATATGAAGTAGAAAAACAAAAGAGCAGCATGTATACCAAATGTGTGTTTCTTTTCTAAGAGCAAGTATTACCACTGACTAATACAAGTAACTAGCTTCTAGCTCGCCCTCACTTTAAGCAGAGGCTTTTATTTTACCGTTAGAAGGTGGAAGTTGTCTCCCTTGTTTCATGGTTGCTGGTGTGAATGTTTGTTTTTTGCTTCTGATTATGAAGAGAAGGGTTTAAGTCGCAGAATAATGGAGGGGACGGAAGCACAACAAATAACTGATCGATAGACTGACTGATTGTACACGGTCGACACGAGCTACACTGTATGGAGTTCAAAATAAATAGAGGTATCAATGTACCGGGCATTTATCTATCTTTCAGTTCGAGTATTACAAAGATTAAGAACGAATAATTTGGTTAAAATCGCATTTCCCTTTTCATGTCTTACCAGTAACTGATTAATGAAAACAAACGGTCAGATTCTCCTTTTTTCGTATTAAGTTTTGTAGACAGGGGATTATTATTTGTGTGGCGAACACAAATATTTTGTCAAACTCACCTCCTGGTGAAGATTTTCCATAGAAATACTTACACAAAATACTGGAAGAATTATAAATGCATACGCAACTTTAAATTGTTAATTATTTTACATTAGTGCCGGTGTTCTGTTTGCTATAATATGTGCTATTTTGTATTGTTATATCTGGTTTTGTACAAAACTTGTTTGGTTTGTTTCATTTGTGGGAATTTCGTGGGACCATGATTACATTTCACATGAGTTCTCTTATACTAGTATTCATTCGAGTGTTCTTTAAGATATTACGTTATTATATATTTTTGTTTCCTCTGTGGTTCATATAAACATATTTATCAGTGTATTTAATTCAGCTATAGCCAAGCAGCGACGTGCATCACACTTGCAGGCTAATTTAAAGGGTTCTTATAATCAATGTGTATTATTTAACCATAGTTTTTCTTCAATATTTCTTTTGTAAAATAATATATTCCTAGGATTGATATTTTTTGAAAGCGTATGGCCGTGTTGACAGTTTATTAACTGTTCAGTATTTGTTTCATTGGTTCTTGGAAGACCATATCCGATATCCTGTCTTTAGACCAAGAAGGTATTGTCAGACCGCGGTAATAAACTTCCGCAGGACAAATTCAGGGTTGTTGATTTGTTCGTAAAATAAAAAAAAATAAAAACTATCGCTAATGCACACAATAACATAGATACTGAAGTGAATTAAAGCTCATTCCACTTACACAATTAATAGTATCAATTTGCCGCAAATTCCAAAACCGGGCAACTTTGCCCCATACAGACGTTTCCGAGTGAGCCAGAGTTCACCTTGACTTCATGAAGTGCGTTGGCGAAATGGACATCAGTAGAGCCGTGTATGCATGTATACACCTAACAACGCTGGGGACATCAGAAAATCCTAGAATAAAGCTCACGTAATTGTCCGTTACACCTAATCGGGCAGATCCTGACATTATCTTATCCTTTTTCCTGAGTACTTCGTCTGATAAGTTGCTCTTTTATTTTTATTCCGGACAATGTATCACGTTTTCAAATCTATTGCTAGTTTCACGTGCGGGAAACAGACATCATCATTGTTAGTATCAGAGGAAATAACTTTGGTTCTTATTTCATCAATTTATATTCTGTAGTACATCGGTTAAAGAAAATGAGTGAACTAATGTGCTGGCTAAGAAATCAGATGATAATGCGTTTGTGAATCGTTTCGTTGCATTGTTTCTATATTGGTTTTAGTCATATTCTTTCTCTTATATTCCAAGCTGAATAGTGTAAAGATGACTAAATCTAAGATGAGGTGAAGTTAAAGCTACGTTGGACATTGTATTAAAAAAATTTCACTGGTTCCGCTGACTCGGATTGGGTAAGGGGAGTGATCGACGGCTAGTGAGCGGCCGTCATGGCTCACAGCCCGCCAGCCAATTGAACAGCGACTGCCCCCCCGGATAAAATCAGACTCCCAACTGCATCACCAGGCTGTGAAGCTCCGACTTGTCACGTGCCTAAACTGGCCTACACGGTATTACTCAAAGTCCCCAGGTAAAATATAATCAGAACGCTGAGCATAGTGTAAGCTCCGCTACCTATATATACCTACCTACCTAGCTACTCATCACTTCTCGCTGGTTCACCCGAATTCGGCATAAACTTCAATTCAGACTAAGCAATCGGGAAAGTTCAATCGGGGACAGCATTAAGATGTTGTTCTAAACTGACAAAACTTTATTAACAACGTGTACTCATTCAACGTATCAGGGGAATTTACCAATTTTCATTCTGAATCCCGGCTGTGTTAGCGTTCGTATAGTCCGGCATCATTGCAGCATTTAGACGCATTTTGGTCGACAGACGCCTTGACTGCCGTCTTCAAGTGACAAGACAGTAGCTTTCAGGGACACCCAATGTTGGGGCTAATTTCTGGACAGCAGTTCTTTCAGCGCCAGCAGACAGTTGTTTCTATAGACTCTCTAATTTGATTTGTAGGCGATTGGAAGGGAATTGAAACACGTGCTGGTGACAAGTGGTGTTCTCTTCACGGCGCGTATTTCCTTGTCGATTTCACTATGGATGATGTAGCATTGGAATCTCTACCATACTAAACCATCCCCGCATTTTAAAAGAATTTGGTTATCTTAAAAATGTGCCATTAAGTCGGAAACCCTTCAACAAACCTCGGTTTGACAGCTCAACACCTGGATACGAGGACACACCTGTGCCAAGTCAAGGCTCTAATTTGTTGGTAAATTTTACCTGTGACACGACACCTGAACTATGGCCGACCAATCTTTCTTTCACATGAACGTACTCAGAAATCCCTACCAAATGCCAAATTTCGGGTTTCCTGGTCCAACTTTTATGGACATCAGGTAAGGATTTTTTCGGTTATTTATTCATTTTTTAACATTTTTTCAAATGTATAAAAGGTTTCTTAAACGGCCAGGAGCTATGTTATGTCTGTTATTATGACGTGATTGACATATGATCCTGAGATGAATAAGTCACAGCGAATCCGTGAAATGAAATTGATATGGGAGAACAGACAAGTATAAAACAAAGTTTGCGATTGTGAAACATCTATTTTGAGCGAACAAACAATTCAATTAATCTCATTTCCGCATAAATAATTGGGACGTGAATTTAATTTTTATAATATAAGCTTTTGAGACATTCGATCACGTATGAAGCCTGTGATTATCTTTCATAAACATTGGGGGAACATAATTTATCAACCTATCAAAACATCTTATAGTTTATAGGTTACTGTATAAACAGTTTATATTTAGTTTGATAATGAGTGTTATATGTACCGGTATGCCCTGCGTTTGGCGGGACTAAGATATAAATGACCGCAATCAGCCACCATACTCTCTACATGATATAAACATATATTTGTTTTATCAATCATGTGGTAACTTTGCAATTTCTTTTGCCGAATAAAAAACTCAAACTTCGCTTTTTCGTAACATTTTTGAAAATGAAAAGGATTACGCATCTTGAAGCCTTACAAAAGAATTTTAAAACACCTTCGGTACGACGTTAAACTCCAATCTATTTTTTTTTTTCTATAAGTTTACATTTAGCAAACTGATATGGCTTAAGAAATCTGCCTACGTCACGACGAACTATATGCACGAATGACGATACATGTTATATGCAGCATAGAAAAGTAAAATAAACGAAAATAGTCGAACAATTGTACATTTTATTTATTTTTTTTAATATTCAGGATATATTTCCAGTAATTTTCTTTGCAAATAGAATGCGTAATCCATTTATTTGACAGGTAAACATTTTAATCACTTTAAATTAATACTGAAATTGCCGTAAATTGGCAAATTGCTATATATCTTATATGGTTATAATTATCATGATGTGGTGAAAACAACGTTTCTTTATATACGCCTATATCTACATGGCCTACTATTCCATGTTCAGTATTATTTTTGAAAATATCTTTATAAAACAATTCAGTTTTTTAAACGATAATGACAATTATTTTATGAAAAGGATGTGCTGTTAGACTGAGTGGATTCAGCTAGGTCATGGAACTGTTGTTGCGCAATTATGAGAGTATCCTTTTAAATATGTGTTGAGCAAATCCTGTACATTTCCACTAAACAACAACAACCAGCAAATTATGTCGATTTCCACATATGATTTCAGTAAAAGAAAAACAAGCCCTATTTCAGATTATTGTTACATTTATTTATTTATTTTTTTAGACCATAATAAGCATGGTTTTATAAGCGGAAATTACTTTTCAGCGACCGTATGACTAAATCGTATTGTGTAAGAAATGATTGTGTTTTATTTATTATATGTGGATATATCTTCTATCTGTTATAGTTATGTATTATTATTTCCTGATCTGACTGGCTATACGGAATCGCTGGAGGCTTACAACTCGAGCACGTCCTGACCTTGTCGTTCGCAGCCTCTCGTCAAATAGCCTTTGTCGTTCTCGCCATATAATGCCATGAGCTGAATATAGTTATTAGCCCATAACACAATTAGAAATACTAGAACGTTATACTAATGCTTCTACACTAAAGGGGGCTGATAAATCATGACTTACAGAGACTACATCTTAAGAAGTATGTCTTGGGCTGGAGTTTGTCAATCAAAACCGCATTATACGTTTGATCAAAGGAATGGGAAATTTAATCCGCTATTAGACGACGTCACGTCATGTTGCAGACCTACCTCTAATCAACTATTAGCGATTTAAATATTTTGTAAAACATTAAGTAACTTTCGTTCTGCAGGTAATATAGAATAATCTTCAATTTTAGGAACATAAAGGGTAATCTCAATGTTTACGGGACATGCCCTGCAAAAGTATATACAAAGGTGTACCCCAAAATAATGCAAGATGATTTAACGTACAATCTTGAAAGCCATTTTTTATTTATTTATACACCCAGTAGATGATGCTGGTTGAATAAATATGTTATGTGAAATTTAATGGTGTTTCTCCTCCCTTTCTCAAGAGCTGGTTTGGTTAGTCAATGGTAGATTTGAGAACGTGTGCGAGGAGGCCCGTCTTAATAACATGTATTGCTGTGTTGAATTTGTCAGTACCTTAGAGTATTACCTCATTGGTTTTAACAATATTAGAGGAATTGGTGGTAATTAGTTGATAGTGGCTTATTAATTGCTCCACGATATAGTTGTAATTTAGAAACAATATAAGAGACTCACTGGTCGGTTGGATGGCTGTTGTTTAAAGCCATACTCAGCTTCAATCAAACGTTTTTTTTTTCGTCAAAAACAAAATAATAACAATAAGTCATGTTCAAAATTATTAGATGTTGGGTTGGGTCTTAACATATATTCTTCCAGTGCTTTTGTATGTTAGGACGATTTAACAAGGCTAAAACACTCTGTCCTTTTTTTAAAATATATTTTAAATATAGATTGCTTGTTATATAGCTAAACATTTCAATATATATATATATATATATGCGGTAAGAGCACTTGCCCTTTTTACCAGAGACCGGGGTTCGAATCACGGTGGAGGCATGCAAAATTTTCTTTTTCTAAAATAAAAATAGAATTAACATAGTCTGAACTTTGTCTGCGTTGTATTTATATATGGCCTATATAGATGTATGACAAGAACGACCAACATTATAAGTCTACCAACTGATACATATATATTTCACCCACTGTTTCATCGCGATATGGAATCATTTGGAAGATCTGATATCCAGCTCATTAGTTTTACTCCAAGACATTACATGACTTTACTTTTCAAATATATAAACATGTTATACATAGCGGAAAAAGTCTTTAAAAGATACATAGAAATACAACAACAAATTACACGTATATATAAATACGAGTACTGCTGAACATGATAACAATGAAAGAAAGTATTATTAAAAATCATAACGATGAAAAACGAGTATAATTAAACATCTTAACGATAAAACAGAGTATAATTAAACATCTTAACGATGAAAAACGAGTATAATTAAACATCTTAACGATGAAAAACGAGTATAATTAAACATCATAACGATGAAACAGGGTATAATTAAACATCATAACGATGAAAAACGAGTATAATTAAACATCATAACGATGAAACAGGGTATAATTAAACATCATAACGATGAAACAGGGTATAATTAAACATCATAACGATGAAACAGAGTATAATTAAACATCATAAAGATGAAATAAGAGAATAATAAAACACCATTACATGAAATACGAGTATAATGTTATATAATAACGATGAAATCGAGGCTGTTCCTTTTGGTAATAGACATTATATTATATGTGAAATTACCATATAGAGGTTATTTTAGTCGCACGAATACGTTGATGAATAAATGGAGGAATTCACTGGTGTGTGCCATTTTACTTAACGGTAGTTGGAAACATATGTTGCCTCAGGTATTTATTTGGTTGATGAATAGAACACCATATATACATGGTAACATTGATATGGACTACAACTTATGTTATTAACATGTCTGAGTCCTAGGAGTTGACACAAACAGATCCGGTCGTCCTCCTCCAACTGCTACAATTTCTTGAAGATAATTTTGTAACATGCTTTTTAGTTTACATGCGCTAACCAGCAATTGCTAATTTGACTCAGCCAGTAAAATAGTTTTTGACACGTATCCTAAAAATAAATAACAACTTTCTTGACAGAGGGTCGATTGGTGTGAATTCTAAATTTAATCCGGATTTAATTTATTAGGTAAGAACAAACTGATACATTTAGTAATTGAAGACAATGATACATAAAAAGCATATTTATATATGCTTCAATATAGCACATTGCGTGCATCGTGTACAACACTGATCAAGTTTAGAAACGTCTCTCAAAAGTAAAATTCACATGTTTTGGGAACCTACATATAGAACAGTGATAAGAACGTGAACTGCTGCATCAATAGGTGTACTGGTCAATCGTCACAGATCACCTTCATACTCTCATTTCCACACGTTTCGGGCTTAGCTAGTTATGTTCATAGACAATTAAATCGGGTTTGTTTGTTGTTTGCTCTTTTCTTTTTTTGGCATTTTATGTCGGTGATGATGAAGTTTGTAAAATCATTTTTTATTTGATTGGTATTTATCGGGCGTTTGATTGTTTTGTGTTTACCGTCGTACTCACTGGTATTCCACTTAAATTGGGTCTCTGGTCAAATCAATAAAAAAAAGCCAATGGTGATAAACCTGGATTATAGGATTAAATGATTAATGGACTAATGTTTAACGTCCTTCTCTAAAATTTGTTATTTGCAATGTATATGGCTACGATGTACTTGCCTGCAATACAACCATAATACTGCAATACCCCTTTCCCTATCTCACTGCAATACAACCGTAATGCCCCCCCCCCCCCTCCCCCTCCCCACAGCTCTTCCCCGCCACTTTGGTGAATATACTACAAAAATTCCCCTATTGGAACGGACAGTTATGATGTTTGATTGTTATTTTGCGATTTTCTCAATGTTTTCGGCGTGCGGTTACAGTGGACGTGTTATTGTGGTCAGATACCGAAACCAGAAAAGTTTATAAATAGTGCAGGTATATATTGTAACCGTACTAATACAGTCAGTATATATGACGTTATTCGTTTCAATAGTTCGATAATGTTCAGATACAGATGTGTATTGTTTTTTTGTTGGTTTTTTTTTTTCGAATGCAAAGTCGTGGCTAAAATGTAGGATTTCTATGACTGGTTTAACAAAAAAGTTTCTTCATAAAGAAAAATTTATAATTGAATTTGTTGTTGATTTATAACTCCTAAATGAAATTTGCCCCAAAGCTGAACATTTGGACATGGTCTTTTCGTATTCAAATCCCAGCAAATTATGTGGACATTTGTCAGTGTTATAAACACCTTTATGTTGCTTAGCATCCTTCCACTTTCAAAAGATTGGCATTTGTTTCTATTAAATTAGTTAAGAAATATAATGAGAACAAGAGGAGCCGATGCACTTCGCCAGAAATCAGGAAATATAAGCCTTTATCAAAATGAACGCTTTAAATGTATTTAATAGCAATAAGAGCTGCAACACAGATTTATTCGTTTTTTGAAAATAAATAATTGATCAGCCTCCCGATTCCCTGATTTCGATTTAAAAACAAAAAATACTAATATAATTGTCGAAACACAAAGTACTGACGTATAATTAATTAAATACTTCTTTTGTTAAACCTGCAAACCAGATACGAGAATTCGAATCCTGCTGAAGGCTAGAAAAAATTCTCTATACATTACAAATATGAACAACGGGGAAATCGGGACTGGTCCTGGTGGAAAATACCCGAAAGCCTATATACATACTGCCTAGATTTCTAGTTTTGCCAAATAAAAATTTTCGTGGTATTATTTATGGCCAATCTTTTTTCTCAACACTTTATCCACCTTCCATGCAGTTTTCTGAAATTATGTCAATTCCCTGATATATTATTCCAATACTTCTTAAGTTCTTAGTATAAACCTAAACCGTCAAACTCATTCAAGTTCGTATTTTAAAAAATAACTATATATTAATTAGTGCTTGTGAGATTTTCTTTCGCACAGTAATATAAAACTCACACTTCAGTAGTTTGAAAATATGTAAATAGTATATGTCTACGTCATCTTGGTTTAAATTCCAGTCTGTTGAAAGAAATCTGTTATGAGATGTAAAATTGACATAGTTGTCTGGTCAAATTGCTAAATAGTTTCATATATAGTTAGAGGAGAACTGGAGTAGAAAGTATCTCGTTTACTTGGCGAGAAGTAAAGAGTTTAGACAGAGGCGAGCTGTCCGCTTGGCTATGTGTTGATTGTGACTGTAGACACAGCGAGCATCACATTCCAACCCGGCGTGTTACATTTGTCAAAATCCGAGGAAAAGCGCCTAGGATTTCTTTGGGTCAACACGACACAGTTTGACTTAATTACCTGGTTGCATACAGGTAAACCCCGTACTTAGGCATTTCCACTGTATGAGCACATTTGGCTAATACAGACAAACATTACCTTGTCCAGGCGGGCTTTGAACGTCAAGTCGGCAACTCCAAACCCACGTTTATTGAGCGCTACCTCATTATGGATCTAAAGTCAACCAGACGCGAGAGCAAGCTAGAAGCTGACTGTAAAGACATAATATTATCACCAAAACTTCAAACTGACTGGCAAACATGCGCAAAACATTACGAAGAAACAGTCCTGTGCATTTAAACAAATTAAATAACTATTTCAGCTCTATATTAATGCACAATATATTGATGTTTGCTCTTAAATTTATAAGTCACTCATTTGAGAAAAAATCAGCTGGTGTTTTTAGGGTGGGGTGGATTAAAATAATTGCAGTACAACACTCCCGTTGCTCAATTTCCCACTATGTGAATACAATTTTTTTTAAATTGTCCTATAATCCGTTTTTATAATAAACGTAATAGATAAACTAGAAACCTGAAATTTAAAACAATTTATTTGATGGCTATTCCATTTGGTTAACCTCAATTAAAATTTAGCATTGCTTATATCTCTTCATTATCAATTATTATTTTTACACGTGTCGTGTGCTTTCATCTGTATAGGAGAATTAACCTTTAATTTAAAATTCATAGGAAGAGTTGGACAGGTGTCACCTTTATGCGTGTATCTAATTTGTCATCTATACCGGTATAAAAGCTTGACTTCGGACTCAGTTCTCTAGTAACATAAGTCATAAGTTTACTGTCGTATTTCGCAGTACTGAATGCCTGAAGCTGTTCACTTGCAGATCAGTCTCAGAGTTTTGTTCGAGGTGACTGGCCACATTCGCTCAGAAAGACAAAGTTAAACATTTCTCTTTATTGTCAGCGACCTTTCAACCGCTTAGAATTGACTGTGTTATATGTTAATATCAATTTGTCTTTACTTAACGCCTGAAGAGGCCACAGGTGTCAAAATACAGGTGGATTTATAGACTGGTATATAAATAGTGGAATAAACGTATTCAGTAAGTCTATACCACCCCACGCGTGTTTATATAGCTACTGAGACGAGTAGCTAAAGTCAACTATAATTATATCAAACATTGCCCTAGGTATATATATATAAAGTAAATAAAGTAAATTTGTGAGTTATCCGAAGTCTGAATAGCGAGACGTGACATTACAATTATCGTTCACTCCACCTACTTACATACTTAACGTGACCTAGGCATTTTTTGGTTTATACGAATGTATAATATTTAGCCCGTTTTGACGATTCTGGTATATTTGATATATGTTTATGGAGATTAGTCCATCATCCGGGTATTGTAACGCTTTAATCTAATGACGGGTCAACAAAGTGGGCATATAATGATATAGTTCAAGATACAGCCATAAATGCTTTCGATTCTTGTTTTCTTCTTGAGCTCAACGTCATTTTGTAGGTATAAGCAGTAGGCCTATGGCTGATTTCTCCCTTTGTATCCTCCGATGCTAAATTAAGTTTGATTTGATTTTGAACCCAAAAGGCATTGGACTAAGATCGTTTAATTCCGTTGGATATAACTACACAAGATGCTCCCGTTTCAATGACCACGTGGTTATGTTAATATATGTCATGATATTGCGAAATTGAAAATTAAAGATGACTTTGTTGACAAATTTCTCTGTGTACTATACTTTGACGCAATATAGTTGTGATTCAATTAGTGAGGATTACATTGGTTAACTGTATTCTAACAACAGAAAGCTATTTTTGTAGATAGATCAATATATTTCTAACAATTGACATAAGTATTTCGATTAATAAGAAGCGATATATATATATATATATATATATATAAGATAGATTTTTGTGTCGATATATTTTAGATAATTTTGCGTTCATCCAAAATACTTATTCGCTTTAATCTAATTGCCTGTCTGCTGATATTTGACCTGTAAGAGTGGCATATATATATATTCATAATGAGTTAGTTTTGCGGTTTCAAGGATTTACGTCATGTGGTTTTCCTATATTTGTCCTGTCTTAGTTGCTTCGAGTGTATGGCGTCGCTTGTAATTTCCTTCGTCCACTGGGCTGACATGTTGTCATATGAGTGAAATAACCCTAAGTACAGCATTAAACCCCAGACAAATCAACAACAAACGACTTAATTTAATGAAAGTGGTAATGATTATATATCCATGGTGATTCGTCGTATATAACATTCAATTAGGACACTATATCCTTCTTCTGTAACTTTTCTACGTTCACTGTTGGATTTATCAAACGTTTAATTGTGTTTTCCCTAGCCGATTCAGCTCCCTTAAACATGCGCAGTAGACCTAAGTTCATATGTCGGACATGTCCTGTTTGTGTAAAAATAGCGGCAATGACGCAATACGAACGAACTGGTCAGAACATATACATGGTGATTTAGTTAAAATGCTATCGAACTCGAATTCATATTTAAAAGAAGAATATAGAATTGCTATTGGATATATGTTTGAACACATATAAATTACCATAGCCAGATATAGCATACTGCTTTGGGGGGTAAATCCAACCTTTTTATTGAAGAGAAATATTAAAAATCAAAATATAAAAAAGTTTTGAAACATATGCAGTGTTAATGTAAATCTACAGCGCCCTTGGGATGACTACTGATAAAACCAAATTCACAAGAATCATAATAGATAATCGAGTAGAATTTTTTTGAAAGTTTTAAATTTCCAAAAGTTAATTGCTCCATTCGGTACAGTACCCATGGATTAAACATGTTGTGGGTGAAAAGATTGCGATTGTGATTAAATTTGATTTGTTGGTGAATCTAGCTGTCCTTATGTAGATGTGCTGGGTTAATGATGATTTAGTTTGACATGATTGATCTAGGTTCATTGTAACATTTGGATGGTGTTATAGTTTTGTCTCTTTAGTAGTATACTATATTCCAGTTTCACATAACTTTTGATATTGTTTTACATACTGTGTACATTTCCAGTTAATTGGTATAACGTTAACGAGTTTGATCATTACTATCGTTTGTCATATGGCTATGACGCCGCATCAGCACACAAATTACGAAATTAAACACAATGATTGTATTTGGAGTTACTGAAT
Organism: Mopalia muscosa; assembly: GCA_031763545.1. Classification (NCBI taxonomy): domain Eukaryota; kingdom Metazoa; phylum Mollusca; class Polyplacophora; order Chitonida; family Mopaliidae; genus Mopalia; species Mopalia muscosa. Next base: position 2,565 of record JARFOD010094288.1, on the reverse strand, counting down.
CGATTGCAGCTGAAAGAACACAGTATCAGCTTGTAGAAATATCTTTTGAAATATCCAGTGTGTACTTTTGCAGGCCTGTACTGTAATCTTTTCTGGAATAACCAAAAATTAGTAAAACAGAGTTATCTTAACCATTGGTAGCCTGTCTGTTCTCTCCAACAGCACAGGTCTACCTTTGTGAAGAAACAATATGTGATATTTCCGCCACCCCTAAACATCCTTAAATATAAAAAGCATGTGTTTTGTGTAGCCTACTGTTCGCGTAAGAGAAAGTTTAATTTTTTCCATGTGTACTTGTCTGGATGTATTCTGTGGCACTTGAACAAAAGAGACTTTAATATGGCGTGATAACTAGCCCTTGATTCACGGGGGTCGTCTCATTTCAAGCGCAGTAGTACTCGGTCTGCGATGCTAAATTATCGCGAGACGCCTTTTCGCGCAATTGAACGTCATAGCTCGACTGGCTTAATTGAATGATCTTTACTGTCATTAAAACGGTCAAATGAAACGAGGCAGAGAATGATTTACATTTCCCACCGAGGTATTGGATCGTAGACTCGCAGACGTTAGCTGTAGCTCTGAAAAATGTAGCTCTGATGCAGCGAAGCTATAGCATCCTTCCCTTTACCACTACTATGCTAGTTAAACAACATATGTACTGTTACCGACAAGAACAAAAGAGCAGAATTGTCAGAGCACCAAAATCTCTTCTCCTCTATATTGACAATCCATAAAACTAGTGTAACTTCAGTTGAAGTTTATACTATCAACTTCAACTGAAGCATAGTCGAAAAATTACTAACAGTATAGGTAGCGTTGTGAACTACTGGAGTGTGTGCGCCATGTGTATTGTTATCCAATAAAATGCTCATTTGGCTTTATTCGTTCGTTTTGTTTATGAATTTTATGTCCCTTTTTTGTTTTTTCTTTTCCGATCTATTCTTTCGTTTAATTACGGATTTGTTAATCTAATTATTCATTCAATTGTTCACACATTCGCGCCGAGTCTTATTCGTTTCTATTATTATATCCTTTATTAGTCTTAAAATTCATACAGACTCCTTACTCCCCCCCCCCCCCCCCCCCCCCCTCTTGATTCTTCAATATTACATTCTCTCATATATACATGTACCTTTAAGGAAACTAATATCAATCTGTCTGGCGAAGAATTAAAGTGATGATTTGAAGAAATTTAAAAAAACAGTGGCAAAAAAAGTAAGAAACAAGCCGACAAACAAAACCTGGCTAATAATAGATATATTTTTACCCTTAGACCAGACAATTTTCTTATCTGATTGAATCAAAAGAACAAAATTCATGTCAGAAGTCAAGCCTTTATTAATGGTCCATCAATTTGCCAGATACCTTTGTGGTTGACAAATTATTTAATAATCTGTTGTGGAAGTATTTAATCTTTTAATTTATCGAATTTAGTTTACCTAAAAATGTTATCTGTCCCCGTTTCACGTGGCATATGACGTAACGCTTATTCAAACGAAAACTTTCAGCACACATGCACGTGCTATGTCATGTGAGCTTTTTTTTCATTGAAATCTTTATATTTTTTATTTTTTTAAATATTTAAAAAAAAAAATAGACTAAAAAACATCGGAACATGTGTAGTCACGTATCGTGTTTGCATGGGTGATATACATCTATAGTCTCAAACCCCTTTTGACCGATGTCCATCTAATAAACAGACATGTTTCATGCTTTGTTTGTTTGCTGGTTTGTTCATTTGAAAGAAACCTCCCTCAATGTGATTGACAACAAACCATGAGAAGACAGAACAACCATCGGACGCATTCAACTCTGATACCAGAACAACAGCTCGGCCATGTTGCCTCTAAGTTGTGAGAGCAGCATGGCTACACGCGATCAATTTGTGATCAATTTCACAAAGTGATCTTAGCTTAGCGCTACACGCACGTAACTACCATAGCAACACAATGTCTTCACAACAGGTATACTGGTCGCCATGGTATTTACATTTTGCTAAGGTCGTTTTGCGAAAAGGCCCCCTGGTCACGACCAGAAAATGTATTTTCACCACAAACACCAAATAAATTAATCAAGCGTGAACTATGTCTGTTTTCACTTTCCGTCTGTCTGACATGTGTCTGTTTCTATACAATGATCAGTTGAATTGATTCGAGTGTGACATATATATAGAAACACGATGATGTATGTATATATAATCGCAATAATTTATTCGATATAATGGTCTACTTGTTTTTATTTGTTTGTTGATTGAAAGGCTATATCATTGTCTGTTAATAAGCACTGCCAATATATAACCTTTCCATCTGAGCAAAAATACACTTTATAAATAACAGTGTGTTTATAAATATAATCGATATTAATATAGTCGGTATGAAATTGTTCACTTGTTTGTTGAGTTGGGGTTTAACGTCATTAGTCAGGTTATTTAACTAACATTTATAAATATAGTCGGTATGAACTTTAATGTATTTATAAATATAGTCGGTATGAACTTTAATGTATTTATTAATATAGTCGATATGAACTTTAATGTATTTATTAATATAGTGGGTATGAACTTTA